>JAVYIG010009980.1:0-73052 GCA_035222895.1 Strongylocentrotus droebachiensis | reverse complement strand
TAATGAAACGTCAGAACTTCCGCGCTTCGCGCAGAAAGGGGAGGGAGGGGGGGGGACTGAATTTAGACAAGGATTAAGAGTCGAGAACGGTTCAACGAATCTCCTTATTTCTTTAATAGTTTAATGAAACGTCAGAGCTTCCGCGCTTCGCGCAGGAAGGGGAGGGAGGGGGGGGGGGGGACTGAATTTAGACAAGGATTAAGAGTCGAGAACGGTACAACGAATCGTCTTCTTTCTCTTATGATTTAATGAATCGTAAAAGCTTCCACGCTTCGCGCGGAAGGGGTAAACTGAATTCAGACGAGGAATAAGAGTCGAGAACAGTACAACGAATCGCCTTATTTCTTTAATAGTTTAATGAAACGTCAGAGCTTCCGCGCTTCGCGCAGAAAGGGGAGGGAGGGGGGACTGAATTTAGACAAGGATTAAGAGTCGAGAACGGTTTAACGAATCTCCTTATTTCTTTAATAGTTTAATGAAACGTCAGAGCTTCCGCGCTTCGCGCAGGAAGGGGAGGGAGGGGGGGGGAACCTGAATTCAAACGAGGATTAAGAGTCGAGAACTCTACAACGAATCGTCTTCTTTCTCTTATAATTTAATAAATCCTAAAATTTTCCTCGCTTCGCGCGGGAGGGGAAAAACTAAATTCAGACGAGAATTTTTTTCTTCGAGAACGGTACAACGAACCGTCTTCTTTCTCTAATAATTTAATGAAACGTCAAAGCTTCGGCGTTTCGCGGAGGAGGGAGGGGGAAACTCGCCCCTCCCTGCACCGACCTCCCCCCCCCCCCCGCATTACGTCACTGTTGGTCAACATAACGTACCAATATTTGGCTCGCATAATTTCAAATTTGGGCCCCCCCCCCTAAGAAATCCTGGATCCGCGCCTGGGTACCAGCACTCTTCGTTTTCTTGCAGAGAGGGAGCGACTTCCGCGTGGCCTTCAGATAAGACCTTTGCCATGAATGTGGTCATGTGCTCTCTTTTTAGGTGATTCTTTTCCATGCTCGCTTTGAGAATCTGCGCTCTTTTGAAAGCTTGTTGACGATTGTTAGGCAGACGATCTCTCGGCTGCTTAAAGGGCAACGGAGCTGTCCATTTTCCATTCTTTAGGCCTGCCTCTTCCACCATAAGATCTACAAACCGTTGCTCCTCTATAGCCAGACTCATGGTATCGTCCTCATTGTCAAACAAGTGTTTCATTTGGAACTCATTTGGACAGGGTTCCAGGTATGTAGGCCGTCCTGTAGAGAGCACCTGAGTACGCAACAGGGAAATCCTATTCGAGTGCTTGTCACTCCGATGAATCCCTTGAAGGCATATGTCACCAATGATAACCCAGCCAAGCTTCAGCCTTTGTGCAAACGGCGAGTCAGGTGGCCCAATCCTTTGATCTAGGACATGGTGTGCTTCCATCACGTCCCTTCCTATCAAAAGAGTTGCTGTGCATTCATGATCGATCTCTGGAATCTCAATGCCTTTTTAATAGGTGATCATATGCTTGAACTATTTCGGGTGTAGGAATATCATCTTTGAAATCAGGGATGTAAGCACACTCAGTGACTGTTGGCAAACTCAAACAGACAGTGCCATTTAGATCCTCTACCACAAATTCATCAGCATACCTTCCTTGAGCTGACACTTCTCCACTGCAAGTGCGTAGTAGAGTGTAACTTACCCTACCATAGTCAATATCAAACTTGTCTAAAAGTTGTGATGTAGCTATGGTCTTGTTGCTTTGATCATCTATGATGGCGTACGTCTTGACAACCTTCTGATCCCTCTTTGACCTGACGAAGACAGGAACAATCTTCGCACAAGATCTGCTACCGATGCATCTTGAACCCTGAACTTTGGAGCATGCGTTGGTAATTTGTGATGGAGGGGTGTCTACAGCTTTCTGCGAACTCTTTGGTGAGTCATTGCGATACTCATAGTGTAGAATTGTTTGGTGGCGTTGGCTACCACACGAGTCGCATTTATCCTCAGCTTTACACTCTCGTGCTGCGTGTCCTGGAAAACAGCACCTATAACAAAGTTGGTATTGTTTGAGGACAGCCTTCTTGTCAGGAACTGTTTTTCGCAAGAAATGCCTTGCACTCTAAGATTGAGTGATTCTTCTTGTGAATGGGGCAAAAGTCCTTTGATGCTGTGGAACTAACAGTCTTTACATCCGTAGCCCTGACACTGACCATTCTTCTTGTAACATCCTGTTGCTTTGTGTCATGAGGCATTATGAAGCTAGGGTCATTCCGAATCTTTGCCTGATAGCGGACAAACTCGCTGAAGACCTTGAAAGGCGGGAAGGTCACATGGTTCCTCTCCTTGTACCGAGAGCCCTCCATTACCCATCTCTCTTGGAGGTTATGTGGCAGGAGGGGGAGGGGAACCAGAATTCAGACGAGGATTAAGAGTCGAGAACAGTACAACGAATCACCTTATTTCTTTAATAGTTTAATGAAACGTCAGAACTTCCGCGCTTCGCGCAGAAAGGGGAGGGAGGGGGGGGACTGAATTTAGACAAGGATTAAGAGTCGAGAACGGTTCAACGAATCTCCTTATTTCTTTAATAGTTTAATGAAACGTCAGAGCTTCCGCGCTTCGCGCAGGAAGGGGAGGGAGGGGGGGGGGGGACTGAATTTAGACAAGGATTAAGAGTCGAGAACGGTACAACGAATCGTCTTCTTTCTCTTATGATTTAATGAATCGTAAAAGCTTCCACGCTTCGCGCGGAAGGGGTAAACTGAATTCAGACGAGGAATAAGAGTCGAGAACAGTACAACGAATCGCCTTATTTCTTTAATAGTTTAATGAAACGTCAGAGCTTCCGCGCTTCGCGCAGAAAGGGGAGGGAGGGGGGACTGAATTTAGACAAGGATTAAGAGTCGAGAACGGTTTAACGAATCTCCTTATTTCTTTAATAGTTTAATGAAACGTCAGAGCTTCCGCGCTTCGCGCAGGAAGGGGAGGGAGGGGGGGGGGAACCTGAATTCAAACGAGGATTAAGAGTCGAGAACTCTACAACGAATCGTCTTCTTTCTCTTATAATTTAATAAATCCTAAAATTTTCCTCGCTTCGCGCGGGAGGGGAAAAACTAAATTCAGACGAGAATTTTTTTCTTCGAGAACGGTACAACGAACCGTCTTCTTTCTCTAATAATTTAATGAAACGTCAAAGCTTCGGCGTTTCGCGGAGGAGGGAGGGGGGAAACTCGCCCCTCCCTGCACCGACCTCCCCCCCCCCCCCCGCATTACGTCACTGTTGGTCAACATAACGTACCAATATTTGGCTCGCATAATTTCAAATTTGGGCCCCCCCCCCCTAAGAAATCCTGGATCCGCGCCTGGGTACCAGCACTCTTCGTTTTCTTGCAGAGAGGGAGCGACTTCCGCGTGGCCTTCAGATAAGACCTTTGCCATGAATGTGGTCATGTGCTCTCTTTTTAGGTGATTCTTTTCCATGCTCGCTTTGAGAATCTGCGCTCTTTTGAAAGCTTGTTGACGATTGTTAGGCAGACGATCTCTCGGCTGCTTAAAGGGCAACGGAGCTGTCCATTTTCCATTCTTTAGGCCTGCCTCTTCCACCATAAGATCTACAAACCGTTGCTCCTCTATAGCCAGACTCATGGTATCGTCCTCATTGTCAAACAAGTGTTTCATTTGGAAACTCATTTGGACAGGGTTCCAGGTATGTAGGCCGTCCTGTAGAGAGCACCTGAGTACGCAACAGGGAAATCCTATTCGAGTGCTTGTCACTCCGATGAATCCCTTGAAGGCATATGTCACCAATGATAACCCAGCCAAGCTTCAGCCTTTGTGCAAACGGCGAGTCAGGTGGCCCAATCCTTTGATCTAGGACATGGTGTGCTTCCATCACGTCCCTTCCTATCAAAAGAGTTGCTGTGCATTCATGATCGATCTCTGGAATCTCAATGCCTTTTTAATAGGTGATCATATGCTTGAACTATTTCGGGTGTAGGAATATCATCTTGAAATCAGGGATGTAAGCACACTCAGTGACTGTTGGCAAACTCAAACAGACAGTGCCATTTAGATCCTCTACCACAAATTCATCAGCATACCTTCCTTGAGCTGACACTTCTCCACTGCAAGTGCGTAGAGTGTAACTTACCCTACCATAGTCAATATCAAACTTGTCTAAAAGTTGTGATGTAGCTATGGTCTTGTTGCTTTGATCATCTATGATGGCGTACGTCTTGACAACCTTCTGATCCCTCTTTGACCTGACGAAGACAGGAACAATCTTCGCACAAGATCTGCTACCGATGCATCTTGAACCCTGAACTTTGGAGCATGCGTTGGTAATTTGTGATGGAGGGGTGTCTACAGCTTTCTGCGAACTCTTTGGTGAGTCATTGCGATACTCATAGTGTAGAATTGTTTGGTGGCGTTGGCTACCACACGAGTCGCATTTATCCTCAGCTTTACACTCTCGTGCTGCGTGTCCTGGAAAACAGCACCTATAACAAAGTTGGTATTGTTTGAGGACAGCCTTCTTGTCAGGAACTGTTTTCGCAAGAAATGCCTTGCACTCTAAGATTGAGTGATTCTTCTTGTGAATGGGGCAAAAGTCCTTTGATGCTGTGGAACTAACAGTCTTTACATCCGTAGCCCTGACACTGACCATTCTTCTTGTAACATCCTGTTGCTTTGTGTCATGAGGCATTATGAAGCTAGGGTCATTCCGAATCTTTGCCTGATAGCGGACAAACTCGCTGAAGACCTTGAAAGGCGGGAAGGTCACATGGTTCCTCTCCTTGTACCGAGAGCCCTCCATTACCCATCTCTCTTGGAGGTTATGTGGCAGCTTCTGGACCAATGCATGTAACCCTCTTGCCGAATCCAAATGCAACAACCCTTGGAAATTTCCATTATCTTTGGCATACTCAATCTCTAAGAGCAAATGACCATACTGCTCTAGCTTTTCATAGTCCTTTTGTGTTAGTTTGGGGAAGTCTTCAATCCTTTGATGAAGATCCTGTTCAATTGCCTCTGGGGACCCATACTTCCTGTCTAAGAGTTCCCACATTCTATCAAGACCAATCTTTGGCTTATCAACATGTATGTCATAGATAGCTGAGACCAACTGGGAAGATTCCTTGCCCAACCACCTAATTATCAAATCCATCTCTTGAAAGGGCTTCAACTTAAGCTCTGTGGTTACTTGTTTGAGAGAGGCTTTCCAAGACCTGTAACTAAATGCATGATCATTAAATTTTCTCAAGCCACTAGTAATCAATTCTTTCTTCAGCAACATGTTACTTAAATGAGAAATTCCAACTACAGTTTCTACATGTGAAGGAGTAGTAAGAACTACATTAGGGGCATTATTTGTAAACTTTGATCCCTTTTGACCATTTTCCATTTCAAGAGGCAGAGGGGAGCAAGTAGGAACAACATCAGGGGATGTATTACATTCTGTTTGCATTTCACCTTCTTGATCCATTACCATTTCTTCGGGATGTTGGGAGGAAATAGGGTGTGTCTTGTGGGAGGTTTTGTTAATATTGGCTTGAACATTACTATCTACATTCTTAATTGCATCACAAGATAACAAAAAATCTTCCACACGTTCCCTAGAGTCCTTTTGTGGAAGAACTAAATCCACACTCTTCACAGACTCCCCGAAGTCTTCAAGTCCTTCTTCAAAAACCGAGACTTGTACTTCGGCCATAGCAGCATCTCTTTCTGCTCCCAATACAAAGAGCTCGGCATCCTGAGCAGCCCTTTGTTTCTGTAGCTCGGCTTCTTTACGTGCGAACTCTAACCTTACCTTACTTGCCTCAGCGTTGGCACGGGCACGCAGTGCCTCTGAGACAACAGAAGAATGTTTACTAGATCGAGACCGTCTCGAAGCCACGCTTTTGGTCTCGTAATTTTCACTTTGGGTGGAGGGTGAAGGCGTCTCGCTATAGTCCTTTTCTTGAAGCGGATGTTCCGATGTCGTTGACATGATGGGTCCTTGCGTACTAGTCTGGTTGAAGTCGTTGAAGTCTTTTTACTATGCTGTCCTCGGGGTGCTCTAACACACACTCCTATCCAGTAGCTAACCTCACAACGGAATAAAGTAATCTTGAAGACTATTGAGTTGAAAGGTTGTACTCTATTCTTTATTCAAGCCTTACTTCAGCATAACGTCGTGAATGTGGTAAAACTGTAAAATACAATGAATGATAACATCGCATCAATTATACATGTAAAAGATCATAATAGAACAAACTATGTTCTCAACAGTCCAACTAGGCAGATTCAGGCTTATGAATCAATCATAATCCAAACAGGTAAGTACATAAAATACTAATGTACATTTACTTTAATAGGTGAATCCCTTTATGTTCAAAGTTTCTACCAGATGCACCTTAAAATCACAACAAACAATAGATTCTCAGTTTCAGTATTTATGGAATAATGCTCAAGTTATAATGAGAATTACTACAACAATATTTAGTCATGACTGTACCTATACAAAACCTGACCATTTTAGAGGTCTGCAAACGGCTTGCCATACTTAGGAACAAAGCATTGTATATCATATAACATTCTTACAAAGGCAGTTTCCCAGTCTAAAATTATGTAGACTTATATCCTGTCCTTACATGTCTATTCAACAAAATGAACTTACAGACTTGTGCACTTCCAAGCCATCTATCTGACGTAATCGGATTGTAACCCATGAATCTCTGTCGCTTGTCTCCTATAACTGCAAACATAATTTGATAGATTGCAAATAGATATAGGCATCACCACTAGAAACAGATAATGGAAAAGTTGTGCTCATAACTTCAGGTTTCAGCAAAATTAACTAATCCTTTCAATTATTAGACTTAGAGCCGGAACTGTTAGAAAAGCCCTCTAATTGACTGACACAACAATATAAGAATATTCATTCAATACTTTAACACAACTAGCAAAGGTAATTTTAACTATAATAGCTAAACTTCCAAATATCTGACGATGTTTCCCAAAATACAAAACATGCTGTAATTTATGTAGACACAGTGTACAGTGTATGCTGTAGCTGTCAGAACTATTCAATCACGCTTATGACCATTTGCACACAAAACGTATTGAATTCTGTCCAAACTATTGATTATGATAAAAATAAGAGCATTGAACTTACACGAAATCATCAGGCAGTAGACCTCGATCCTAAACCTTCAAGAACCAGTTTAAAACATGATATAATAACTAGTTTAGTGCTGTAGTCAAACGTTTAACCGTCCGGTATCCGACCGCCCATGGCGGATTCCGTTTTCAATTGGACGGTTTCGTTTTCCCGTTTTTTTTTTTTTTTTTTTTATTTTTTTAAAGTTTCGATTTATGCCCCTCCACCTGGCACTATGCCTGGCAATGTCTCCTAGCTCAGTAATCTGTGTGTTGACTCACCACTCCGAAACTAGAACAACACTCCAATTTGTCTGTCATCTTGGTTTGAAAGTAATCTTTGTAATAGATTTCAATACCGTATGTAGTTTATAATAATAATTCATCCCACTTTTACACACGGCGTACCACAAGGTTCTATCCTAGGTCCTCTACTGTTTTTAATTTACATTAATGATCTTACACATTCTTCTAAAAACGACATTGTTACTATTATTTGTGACAAGTTCACAAGCACAAATCTGCGCCTTCAAATGCACTTAGCAGTTAAATGAAAGTTCCTCCCGCTTTTTCACACGGACCTGGCTTGCTGCCGACAGAGTCGGTAAAAAAAAAAAAAAAAAAAAAAAAACGATTTTTTTTTTTTTTTTTTTTTTTTTTTTTAATCGTTTAACCGAAAACCGTCCGGTTTTGACTGGCGGTTAAACGGAATTGGAGATATCCGTGATGTTACAGCACTAATAATAACCATACTTTTCGAAACTTTACGAAACTTGTGGCTTGAGAAAATAGGATAGTTCGCTCAAAAGGAGCGCCATTGTTTCTGACTATGGAAAGCCAAGTGTACAGATTATATTTAATCGCGTGCAGCACACTTCTAATATGTTCATTTGAACCAAATTCATGACCCCATACCAAAACTTTGTATTACCTTTAATTTAGGATATAAATGAGCAAGCTATCGTAAGTCAAAGCCATATTTGTTTGTTATTTTTTATAGTTTTATTAGCCTATTGTAATATTGCAGCAAAAGTGCATTTATGAGGATGTAAAGAGTGAAAATCTCGTTGCATATCTCATTCATCGCGGTCCTGCCGAACCGAACCATTTGTTCCACTAGTACGGCATAGGCCGTACTTCAGTCTAAGAGAGTCGATGCTAATGTGTATTGACCTCTAGCACTGCATGCTTGCTGTGAGGCGGGTATTATTATACCTATACACAAATATACACACCACACATTATTGCATAGACTCTACACAGTCATGTCATCAATTGTCACTAAAGTACCAATTTTTAGTGAAATCAGTTGAGTTTTGTACAGTGGTGTTTAAAATGTTGAGAATCAAAAGCACAGCTTTTACTACACAGCCAGGATAGTAATGCACCTATGTGTGATTAATAGCTGTGTTGATTTTGTTTTGATCTGAAAATTCTGAACTCGATCAATGTAAAGTAGACCGAAAATTAAAGAGAGGAGCCGACCTTACCCGAATAAGAGGCTAACGAACAAAAAGAGACAAAAAATTATAGTCTAAATATAAGTGGACAGAAATGATTGTCTGGTATGGGGATCGATCCGGAAGTGTGTAATAAAACTGATCCCCATACATAAAGGGTAACCTTGCCGCACTTTTTGCCAGAATCCGGTGACAAGTTTGCTTTATGTTGTTCTAGACTTAAATGTAGCTTGATTTAGAAAAAAAATAATGATTGGAAAGAAAGTAGATCTGATTTTCAAATAATGTTCTATAAAATTACATCCAAAATATTTGTAAAACATCAAAATATAAGGACTTAATTTCAGGTAACCTACAAGTACATTATGTAATTCTCTTGAAGCTACTGCGCACAATGATATCGGCAATCACACAGAAACTGCATTGCGTAACCTCCCCTCACTAACCAGTACAATCAAGACTTCAGTCTCTGTGTAGAGGCAGTCAGTGGAGCCTGACATAGTCTCTTTGGAACAATCATCAATATCAGAAACTAATTGAAGCTTACGGAAATAAAATGGGAAAATCCACCCTGATATTTTTGATGAGTAGAAATAAAAGGAGAATTTATAAAGTGACAAGTGAAATTGACAATTTTGAGGAACAACTGATAAATATTTATTAAGAAAATTATAAATATTTACATTTACATTTTGCAAAATTTTATGAAAAATGTTGGTTTTATTTAATACCGTCCTTCCTTGCATGTGCATGATTTCTAGCGGTACAATGCTCTTTGATTTTTGTAATGGTATGGTACACAACATCATTGACTCGGAGAACAATGGAATAATAATTACAATAAACACCTTGAAACTTTATTTGTTATCTAATCAAATGCTAGCTACTTTGTATATGATCGGTCCATTTTATATTTACTTTCTGTTTAATGTCTTAATTAAATGTGTTTTTTTGTCAATTAAAATTTATCAAATTGAATTGAAGTTTTCCTTCGCATTATGATAATTATGTTATATTGCGATCTTACAAAATTTCAAAATTTCAAATGGGGGGGGGGGGGCACCTGGGGCAACATACAATTTTGGGGTTCATGCCCAGATGCCTTAGCTACATATGCTACTGATTGCACACTAACTTTTCATAAATATGTTTGATATAGATTCAAATATCACATGTTACTTATATCTCTTTTTATTTATACAGATCTCATACAACAGGCTGCCATATGATCCGGTGGTCACGTGAGTAAATCTCTCCATCATGCTTCAACTAAAACAATCAGCTTGTCATTTTATTGTAAAAGGGATAATAGTCTGAAGATGATTGAATTTAATTTATTGATAGCTTCAGGAACATGAGAGAAGACTGAATTGGGGTAGAAGTGAAAAAAGTTTTACGAGCTCTCTCATTCTTTTAATTCCAATGTGGAACAATTTCTCTTAAAATAGCTCAATATCCTTGATTTTACAAGGCTTGATTAACAACTGTTAACTTGAAATCATTGTAATGCAGCTTTTAGACAGGGTCAGGGATTCTGTTAAAGGTAAAGACCAGTATTGGAAATGCCCCAATTTCAAAAAATGAAATGGAAGCTCTTTATTACCAATCATGTGAAAGAATATGTTTTGACTAATACATGATAATAAAAAAATTGCCGGGAAACCGCCTACTAATTGATATATTTGGTAAATTAGTTTATCTATTGGACTGTGAGAGATAAACGCACGTGTCGTGCACGTGTGCCTAGTCCCATATACATCTTTCTGTGTACAGTGCTTGTAACTTTACGAAGACTGGGCCAAATTTCTTATCAGTTTGATGATTCCAGAACCTTGCAGTACACATATATGCTAGATGATCAACCTTTTCTGATCGATTCCACAACGTTTCTTTCACAATGCAATCGCATGACCATAACTAGTCTTTATCTTTAATGTAGATATTGAGAGAATGTGGGTGTTTTGGGGTCAAAGCTTGTATAATATTCTATAAAAACTACATGTACATGTAATAGAAAGGTTGTGATTCATGAAATTACATTTAACTAGAAATGCAATCGTGTCAGAACGATGTGCGTGCAATGACGCCGTGTTTTTACGTGTCGAACGAAAGAGCTGCTCTCGGACTATCCAGAGCTGTTTGTACGAAGTCTTTAGCTTCTGTGATATTGGAGACAGGTAGGGCGAAAGAAAGGCCTCAATAGTGACCTTGATGGGATGGTAGTGACTATGCCTACGATGTTTGAAAGAAATTGGGATAGGGCAAAGAACCTAGAAAGGGCTCGCAAGCACTGCGTGCAAAAACCAATGGGATTAGTTGCATGTTCGTCATTGCAATCAAGATCGTTCTTGGGGTCAAAAGCGTGAACCCGATTTGCCCCATAGACAATGCGTGTAATGCATGGGCGGAAAACGTACAGGATCTGTATTATGACCGGAGTTAAATTGTTTTTTCTCTCTCTCTTTATGTCTTTTTATGGGCCGTATATGGTATCATTGGAAAGAGAATTTCATGGTTGTTATTGTAAACTACTCTCTTTTTTTCTATGATAATCCTATCGAAACATGTGATGTAAAATAGATTTAAAGGACAAAATGGCGTCTTAAATGGCCCCCTTGACTAATTTCAAAAATCCGGCCACGAGGTGCCCTGCGTATTGCATCTCGGAATGTCATTGCAAATTTTCAAGGAAAAAAAGGATGTTTAGGGGGCGAAAAGTAGTCTGAAAAAAATGATGTCATGGCCGATAAGTGTTATAATCGGGCAGAATTCGTATAGTGACCCTGGTTCAAATGCGATTTACTCACAATTTTCTGTGTAAACATATACCATACTTGGTATCATTCGAAAGGGCACTTCATTGCGGTCAGTTTGACACCATTGTTATCTGTGCGTAATGTATTGCACGCATTAAACGCGCTATTACGTAATGCATAGAAAATTCATCATTTTTGGCGATTACTTTGCACTGACATATTCGAATTTTACCAAACTTGGTAAACAGTTGTCACGTATATGGATACATATGTCTGCCAAGTTTCATTGATGTAGGTATAAAGATCGCCATTTTAGAGCAAGTTGAAGTTATTTCGGAATTTTCTTGAAAATGGCGAATTTGGAGGGCAATTTTCTCAAATTTGATCAGTGATAGGGTATATAATTTTGTATATGGCTGGAAAGGGCATATCTTCAAGTATCTAAATCCAAAAAAGGGTACGGGTTTGCCAAGCCATTATGGAGATACGGCCACAGACAGAAAGCCAATTCCCAAAACTTTAGAGGGCGCTATTTATGTTGTGCAAAGCCATTGGAGCGTGAAATTTGGCATGGCTATGTGCAATTATGAAATAAAGATACTGTAAGATTTAAATACAAAACGGAATTTATATGAGAAAGTTATGGCAGTTTTAGATTATTTAGGGGTCCATTTTTCAAGAACTTGAGAGATTTTTGACGGATTCGGTTTTAGATTTGAATTTCGAGTATGAAGATGGCATTTTGAAGGTCAAGTCATAAGTCGCAGATGAAAGAACATCTCTTAGACTATCTAGAGGAATTTGTTAGAAGTTTGTAGGATCTGTGATAGTGGAGATAGGAAGGAAGAAAGAAAGGCCTTAAAATGGACCAGAAACGGACAAAATGGCGCCTGGACGGTCATGCATGAGTCATTTCGAAAATCGAAGAATGTAGTGACCTTGATGAGATGTTAGAGACTATGCCTATGAAATTTGAAAGGAAAAGGACATGAGGAAAGCACCTAACTAGGAATAACAAGCACTACGTGCAAAACGAATGGGATTTTTGGACGATAAGGATAAGGATAAGGAAAAGGAGGAAAAGGAGAATATTAATGGGGCAGAATGTGAACGAAAACAAGGCAATGACGAAGGGTCGTCATTGCAATAATCATATAATCTACCTACTGGTATAACTTTACTATGACTTTTTTCTGTTTATACAGTGCGTCCCAGAAAAAACGAAACCGAGAAGTATCGATGTTTTATCATAACTTAATCACAACCATAATTAATGAATGATACATATTTGGAAAGCTTAGAGTCTCCTCTTTCAGTTGATGCTACTCAGATGATGCATATTTCACGCATGAGTGATTAAAAGCAATTTGAAGGAAGGAAGGAAACCAAAAAGACATTTGGCGGGCGGTATCTGAATTTCGAAGAAAAATTCACTTTTCTAGAAAGTTGAGTTTCTGCCCTTTCATATGACACCTCAATCAGGAAAAATTAGCGAAAAATAACAAAGTTCTGTTTGTTTAAAGTAGCCCTTACATTTTCATAATTTTAACAAACGAATTCGTTTTCACTGGTTGCCTGCCGTAGCAAAAAGCAGATTTGACAAAAGACTTAACTCCGTTTTGATGACAATCAGCCATGCATGAAGACTCTCGTCTACGGCTGATTGTCAACGAAACGGAGTTTGTTAATTTCGTTTATTGATACGGCAGGCAGCCAGTGAAAACGAATTCGTTTAATAAAATTATGAAAATGCAAGCACTACTTTAAACAAACAGAACTTTGTCATTCCTGGCTCATTTTTCCTGATTGAGGTGTCATATGAAAGGGCAGAAGCTCAACTTTCTAGAAATGTGATTTTTTCTTCGAAATTCAGATACTGCCCGCCAAATGTCTTTTTGGTTTCCTTCCTTCAAATTGCTTTTAATCACTCATGCGTGAAATATGCATCATCTGAGTAGCATTACATGAGAGAGGAGACCCTAAGCTTTCCAAATATGTATCATTCATTAATTATAGTTGTGATTAAGTTATGATAGAACATCGATACTTCTCGGTTTCGTTTTTTCTGGGACGCACTGTATAAACAGAAAATGTACAGTATGTCAAAAGTATTGAATTGAAATTTGATTCCAATTATGTCTTATCTTTCACAGCGTCTGAATCGTGAGCTTTTCATCCATGCTGAGCCAGACGTTCAATCGGACTGAGGCCCAGTAAGTAACTCAATCAATATTCTGAAAATAGATTCATGAGATATCTGCATTTTCAATACTGATGGTAATATCATGGATTGCCAAGGGTATTGGTTCATATCTAATGAAGAAAGCTATACAACTAAAATAACAATATGTGTGATAGGTATATCGCAGCTTTTGAATTGTAAAAGGAATTGCCTTACCAAGTGGTATAGGTTGGTTCACCATTGAAGTCTTTCATGATATTTTACCATGATCCTAAATTAATCTCATGTAATTAAAAAATAATAATGAGATCGATGAACTTTGATGTTGACATTTTGAATACTAAACATTAATGATAGTATTCTAGAAACTTTCAGTCATTTTAGACCTATTGCTAAACAGTTTCTTTCCTTCAATAATCATGGGTGAATGTTAAAGGTAATACAAAGTTTTGGGAGATTTTGAAAATTGGGTGGCTAGTGATTCTTTACAATTTTGATATATTTGGATGCCCCTGTGGATGTATTATAAGCACTAGAAAATTAAGCCCCTAAAACACTTCTGCTTTCAAGAAAAATTGAATATAAAAATTTACCGGTGCTCCCGGTAAATTTTGATAAGTTTCAAATGGCGCCTATTGCCGTACAATGGTAGCTGCGACCACGAAAATCTCAGAATATGTAGTTGTGATGTATAATTTCCAAACAGGAATAGCTAATCGGTCGATTTTAGTCCAGAAATATTGTTTCATAGCTTAAATAATATCTTGACCTTGAGAGGGAGCTTTACAACATAAAGAGTTTACTATTTACAATTGTATAACTTTAGACTTGATTTCAACCACGAAAATGACCACTGAATATTGTAGGATCGCATATGCTTAATTCCAATATGTTCATTTGAACCGAAGTCACCATAACCATAACCCCATACCAAAACTTTGTATTACCTTTATTATGAAGTGGAGAAACAAAATCTATGACTTGTTTAAAAAGTTCATAACTGCAACGTAGAGAATACAATTGTGAATACAATATATTTTTGGGTATTCTCCAGCAGGCAGACGTGAAATAAGAGCTACCATCATACAAGGACTCCCAGTATACAACATATTCTAAATTCATCTGTAAAACCAGCATTCCTGCCTTCCTGCCTAATTCACACCATATTCACCGCCAGCATTCCTGCCTTCCTGCCTATCCCGCCGCATTCACACCAGATTCACCACCAGATTCACCACCAGCATTCCTGCCTTTCCCGCCGCATTCACACCAGATTCACCACCAGATTCACCACCAGCATTCCTGCCTTTCCCGCCGCATTCACACCAGATTCACCACCAGATTCACCACCAGCATTCCTGCCTTCCTGCCTTTCCCGCCGCATTCACACCAGATTCACCACCAGATTCACCACCAGCATTCCTGCCTTTCCCGCCGCATTCACACCAGATTCACCACCAGATTCACCGCCAGCATTCCTGCCTTCCTGCCTTTCCCGCTGCATTCACACCAGGTACACCACCAGAACCACCACCAGATTCACCACCAGCATTCCTGCCTTCCTGCTTTTCCCGCCGCATTCACACCAGATTCACCACCAGCATTCCTGACCCATTCACACCAGATTCACCACTTCGTCTGCCTTCCCAACAGGTACCGTTTCTTGACAGTCTATTCACTTATTAGTTTCCATCATTTGTACCATTATTATTTGATGTCCTTGTATAGCTCTTATTTTACGTGGATTCTATAGTGTTGCTTCCCATGGCAAGAGGTTCATTGTTGACAAAATTTTATGTATGGATGGTTAACATTGAACAAGAAATGTTCCATTTGTCTTCCTAAAATGGTCCTTATGACCTATATTCACATTCTTGCTTCTTTCCCATTACCTACTTCCATATCACATTACGTCCATATTCCAATGTTTTACATGATGTGGTTTCCTAGTTCCACAATGCCGCGGAATGTCACTTCCCTTGTATCCAATTCAGTTTACATATATATATTTTTTTCATATAAGAATGCCATTCTTTGGTATAAACAATTGACCTGGGGTTGTGAAGTGTCTAGGTTCATGGTCCAGCAAAGCATTTATGTCCTTGGGAAAGACATTAATCTATATATTTCCCATCGTCAGTTACTTTATTTCCAATTATATCCCTTTTATGTCTCTGATTAGGTATAAACATGCCATTCTTTGGTATAAACAATTGACCTGGGGTTGTGAAGTGTCTAGGTTCATGGTCCAGCAAAGCATTTATGTCCTTGGGAAAGACATTAATCTATATATTTCCCATCGTCAGTTACTTTATTTCCAATTATATCCCTTTTATGTCTCTGATTAGGTATAAACATGCCATTCTTTGGTATAAACAATTGACCTGGGGTTGTGAAGTGTCTAGGTTCATGGTCCAGCAAAGCATTTATGTCCTTGGGAAAGACATTAATCTATATATTTCCCATCGTCAGTTACTTTATTTCCAATTATATCCCTTTTATGTCTCTGATTAGGTATAAACATGCCATTCTTTGGTATAAACAATTGACCTGGGGTTGTGAAGTGTCTAGGTTCATGGTCCAGCAAAGCATTTATGTCCTTGGGAAAGACATTAATCTATATATTTCCCATCGTCAGTTACTTTATTTCCAATTATATCCCTTTTATGTCTCTGATTAGGTATAAACATGCCATTCTTTGGTATAAACAATTGACCTGGGGTTGTGAAGTGTCTGGGTTCATGGTCCAGCAAAGCATTTATGTCCTTGGGAAAGACATTAATCTATATATTTCCCATCGTCAGTTACTTTATTTCCAATTATATCCCTTTTATGTCTCTGATTAGGTATAAACATGCCATTCTTTGGTATAAACAATTGACCTGGGGTTGTGAAGTGTCTGGGTTCATGGTCCAGCAAAGCATTTATGTCCTTGGGAAAGACATTAATCTATATATTTCCCATCGTCAGTTACTTTATTTCCAATTATATCCCTTTGATGTCTCTGATTAGGTATAAACATGCCATTCTTTGGTATAAACAATTTACCTGGGGTTGTGAAGTGTCTGGGTTCATGGTCCAGCAAAGCATTTATGTCCTTGGGAAAGACATTAATCTATATATTTCCCATCGTCAGTTACTTTATTTCCAATTATATCCCTTTTATGTCTCTGATTAGGTATAAACATGCCATTCTTTGGTATAAAGAATTGACCTGGGGTTGTGAAGTGTCTTGGTTCATGGTCCAGCAAAGCATTTATGTCCTTGGGAAAGACATTAATCTATATATTTCCCATCGTCAGTTACTTTATTTCCAATTATATCCCTTTTATGTCTCTGATTAGGTATAAACATGCCATTCTTTGGTATAAAGAATTGACCTGGGGTTGTGAAGTGTCTTGGTTCATGGTCCAGCAAAGCATTTATGTCCTTGGGAAAGACATTAATCTATATATTTCCCATCGTCAGTTACTTTATTTCCAATTATATCCCTTTTATGTCTCTGATTAGGTATAAACATGCCATTCTTTGGTATAAACAATTGACCTGGGGTTGTGAAGTGTCAGGGTTCATGGTCCAGCAAAGCATTTATGTCCTTGGGTAATACATTAAGCTATATATTTCCCATCGTCAGTTACTTTATTTCCAATTATATCCCTTTTATGTCTCTGATTAGGTATAAACATGCCATTCTTTGGTATAAACAATTGACCTGGGGTTGTGAAGTGTCTTGGTTCATGGTACAGCAAAGCATTTATGTCCTTGGGCAATACATTAAGCTATATATTTCCCATCGTCAGTTACTTTATTTCCAATTATATCCCTTTTTACGTCTCTGATTAGGTATAAACATGCCATTCTTTGGTATAAACAATTGACCTGGGGTTGTGAAGTGTCTGAGTTCATGGTCCAGCAAAGCATTTATGTCCTTGGGCAAGACATTAATCTATATATTTCCCATCGTCAGTTACTTTATTTCCATATATATCCCTTTTTACGCCTCTGATTAGGTATAAACATGCCATTCTTTGGTATAAACAATTGACCTGGGGTTGTGAAGTGTCTGAGTTCATGGTCCAGCAAAGCATTTATGTCCTTGGGCAAGACATTAATCTATATATTTCCCATCGTCAGTTACTTTATTTCCAATTATATCCCTTTTTACGCCTCTGATTAGGTATAAACATGCCATTCTTTGGTATAAACAATTGACCTGGGGTTGTGAAGTGTCTGAGTTCATGGTCCAGCAAAGCATTTATGTCCTTGGGCAAGACATTAATCTATATATTTCCCATCGTCAGTTACTTTATTCCAATTATATCCCTTTTTACGCCTCTGATTAGGGCAATACATTAAGCTATATATTTCCCATCGTCAGTTACTTTATTTCCAATTATATCCCTTTTTACGTCTCTGATTAGGTATAAACATGCCATTCTTTGGTAGAAACAATTGACCTGGGGTTGTGAAGTGTCTGAGTTCATGGTCCAGCAAAGCATTTATGTCCTTGGGCAAGACATTAATCTATATATTTCCCATCGTCAGTTACTTTATTTCCAATTATATCCCTTTTTACGCCTCTGACTAGGTATAAACATGCCATTCTTTGGTATAAACAATTGACCTGGGGTTGTGAAGTGTCTGAGTTCATGGTCCAGCAAAGCATTTATGTCCTTGGGCAAGACATTAATCTATATATTTCCCATCGTCAGTTACTTTATTTCCAATTATATCCCTTTTTACGCCTCTGATTAGGTATAAACATGCCATTCTTTGGTATAAACAATTGACCTGGGGTTGTGAAGTGTCTGAGTTCATGGTCCAGCAAAGCATTTATGTCCTTGGGCAAGACATTAATCTATATATTTCCCATCGTCAGTTACTTTATTTCCAATTATATCCCTTTTTACGCCTCTGATTAGGTATAAACATGCCATTCTTTGGTATAAACAATTGACCTGGGGTTGTGAAGTGTCTGGGTTCATGGTCCAGCAAAGCATTTATGTCCTTGGGCAAGACATTAATCTATATATTTCCCATCGTCAGTTACTTTATTTCCAATTATATCCCTTTTTACGCCTCTGATTAGGTATAAACATGCCATTCTTTGGTATAAACAATTGACCTGGGGTTGTGAAGTATCTGGGTTCATGGTCCAGCAAAGCAGTTATGTCCTTGGGCAAGACATTAATCTATATATTTCCCATCGTCAGTTACTTTATTTCCAATTATATCCCTTTTTACGTCTCTGATTAAGCATGAACATGCCATTCTTTGGTATAAAGAATGGACCTGGGGTTGTGAAGTGTCTGGGTTCATGGTCCAGCAAAGCATTTATGTCCTTGGGCAAGACATTAATCTATATATTTCCCATCGTCAGTTACTTTATTTCCAATTATATCCCTTTTTACGTCTCTGATTAAGCATGAACATGCCATTCTTTGGTATAAAGAATGGACCTGGGGTTGTGAAGTGTCTGAGTTCATGGTCCAGCAAAGCATTCATGTCCTTGGGAAAGACATTAATCTATATAATTATTTCCCATTGTCAGTTACTTAACTTCAAACTATATCCCTTTTTAATTCTCAAAGTATATACATATGCCATTCTTTAGCTAAAAGAATTGACCTTGGGTTGTAAAGTGTTTTGGTTCATGGCCCAACAAAGCAATAATATCTTTGGGCAAGAAATTTATTGATATGTGCTATTGTATATTCTACATTTTGTCCCTATCCTTTCTTATAATTCAAAATACACAATGCCACGTAAAGCCTTCACATCTAGATGTCAGTAGCTGACAGGGTTAAACAACATTGATAAGCAGTGGTAGCTATTGGAAGTCTGTACAGTTGATGCCGGAAAGGAAATATGTAGATTTCAGTAGCTGACAGGGTTAAACAACATTGGTTAGCAGTGGTAACTGTTGGAAGACTGTACAGTTGATGCCGGAAAGGAAATATTGAGATGTCAGTAGCTGACAGGGTAAACAACATTGGTTACCAGTGGTAGCTGTTGGAAGTCTCAACAGTTGATGCCGGAAAGGAAATATTGAGATGTCAGTAGCTGACAGGGTTAAACAACATTGGTTAGCAGTGGTAGCTGTTGGAATTCTGTACAGTTGCTGCCGGAAAGGAAATATGTAAATATCAGTAGCTGACAGGGTTAAACAACGTTTGGTTAGTAGTGGTAGCTGTTGGAATTCTGTACAGTTGCTGCCGGAAAGGAAATATGTAAATATCAGTAGCTGACAGGGTTAAACAACATTGGTTAGCAGTGGTAACTGTTGGAAGTCTGTACAGTTGATGCTGGACGGGAAATATTGAGATGTCAGTAGCTGACAGGGTTAAACAACATTGGTTAGCAGTGGTAGCTGTTGGAATTCTGTACAGTTGCTGCCGGAAAGGAAATATGTAAATATCAGTAGCTGACAGGGTTAAACAACATTGGTTAGCAGTGGTAACTGTTGGAAGTCTGTACAGTTGATGCTGGACAGGAAATATTGAGATGTCAGTAGCTTACATGGTTAAACAACATTGGTTAGTAGTGGTAGCTGTTGGAAGTCTGTACAGTTGCTGCCAGAAAGGAAATATTGAGATGTCAGTAGCTGACAGGGTTAAACAACATTGGTTAGCAGTGGTAGCTGTTGGAAATCTGTACAGTTGATGCCGGAAAGGAAATATTTAGATTTGGCACCAAGCAGGCATAATAATGAGCAGAGGGATAGATGGTCTTTCCTTCTTTTACCCTCATGAGTTCCTCCAAATAACTCGTGCAGGGGCACAGCGACCGGGCAAAATTGGGGACAAACGTCCTGTAATAATTAGTTAACCCCAAAAATGCACGTACTTCTTTGTTTGCGGTGTGGGTCAATTCGCAATAGCTGCAGTCTTACTGGGGTAAGTTGCTATCAAAAGGATTTGTCCTAGATAGTGCACTTTTGGCACTTGTAACATGTTGATGGCTTTAACTTGAAACCATGGATGGCTAGACGACTAATGACCTTCCCTAACCTTTTTACATCTCCTGTATATGGTTGCGTACCTCTTCGTACTGGGAAGGGGTGATACGCCTAAATCGCTCCCTAACTGGCTAGGGATTGTGACAGGAATGCGGTACGTGCTCTATGATTTCATTATGTTCTCAATAGAGAAAGCGCTGAATACATGTGGATATTCTGAGACTACCGACTTAACTCTTATCAATGAATCCTTCCGGGGCAGGAGAGCCTGAAAAATCTAGTTGATCGGCCATTCAATCACCATGCATCTTCTTGTTCTGCCTGGTTGGCCTTATGGTGGTCTCTTGCATCTGGACGGATTTTAACGATTGGCAAAAATACACTTCCCCAAATTTGGCATGGTGAGACACCTACAGGGTGATTTCGTGGGGTTTTGTATCAAAATAGGTATGGTCTGGCCATCTAGTCGGGCCTTATATCTACTGTCACAATTTTGGGTTCAATATCAAGTTCTTCGGTACTACGACTACGTTATAGTTTATTGGGGAGTAAGGAAACAAAGATTTCCAATAGGGGGACAGGGAATAAGCTACGGATATATAAGCTTTTTGACAGTGTAGACACCCGGGACCTGGTATCTAACAAGCATATGGCACCTTCGACCTTGTGTTATAGCTTTGCTTTCATTGGCTCTCCCTACCAACCGGTTTAAAATCTCTTTTGGGGGAGCTCCGGGGTTTTTGTTTTTGGGGGGGAGGAACACCCGAGTTGGAACCTACTGCTTGCCCAAGTGTGGTGGCCCCTGCCCTTTTAGAGGCATTACTCTCCCTGATTTGCCATAATTTGCAGGATCGGGATCGGCTGGGGGTGTATGTGGGGGTAGATTCTGGGTAGGGGGGCCTGCATGGTTGAGGTAGTAATGCACACTCCACACAAAATGTCCCTCGCCCTCACACCTTAAACGGCCTAAAATTACATTTTTACCTCTGACATTTTTACCTCTGGCATTTTAACCTCTGGCATTTTTACCTTTGACATTTTTACCTCTGACATTTTAACCTTTGACATTTTTAACTCTGACATTTTTATTTGGCAAACAAAGGCCCCCCTTTGACGTAGGTCAACTCTTATTCCTGCTGTTCTTTGCCATCTACTTGTATCTGGGTAGTTTTGGAAGGGGCAGCAGTATTTGGTTCGGTCGTGGTGGTAAGATTTTGCGCCTTTGTGCGTGTTGGATGTTGGTCATGGAAATCTTATGTTCTATCCCCTGTTCCATGGCCCGGGCAATCGACACCACCCCATGAAAATCATGCACACTCTTGTATCGATGCCTAATTGCCCCCTTCACCGTTATTGTCCATCAAATGTCTCATCTTTTGCGTCCCCCTGGAAGTCCACCACTGCGCTCTACCCGTTCTACCAGCAATTATAGCCGGGTACTGTACATTGCTATTGGCTCCCCCGCTGTCTGCCGGTTGCAATACAATTGCTGTAATAGTCAGCCCGGCTTTCCACAGTTCCGTAGAACCCTCTAGTTTATATGGCCGATATCCTTCGTAGAGGCCTCTGGCCCCATGCTAAAAGCAATCTGCCCAGCCTCCCCCTCAGCGATCTCTGTACCATCCTATCTAGGGCATCCAAGGAGCATGACTATAATCTTTTGACAAACAGTCGACTTCATACTTCCACCCCTCAAAACCTACCTTGCCCCCTTTTAGCCTTAGGTCCCCACTGAAAAAGGACAATAGGTGGGGTTTTCGTTCTACCACATCCTCTTCTAATTTCAAGTTTAGGGCTGCGAAGAGGACTCCTTGCACCTCTACTGGACTATCTAGCAACTAGCTGGGGTCCATTTTTCTTTGAAGTTTCCCAAGTTTGCTCTCGATTGGGAAAGACACAGTATGCTGACCTTGTAGTTCTGCCCTTACTGAATCCCGCCCAAACTTATTAACCACCAGCTTTCCTACTTCTTCAACAAATTCTTCTAACTCTCCTTCTGTCACTTGCATGCTTAATTCCTAATCAAGACTACCCGGTCCCCATGTATGCCTGCCTATTTATTTATTCTAGCTGAAATCACAACACGACAAAAAATAACAATATTAACTCCAAATCAAAATTAAACATCAACCAATTCTGACTAGCCACATAACTACTAGACCCGTATTATAACGGTTAACTAGCACAGCCTACATGGCGAAAGAAAAAAAACATGTGAACTGTCGGCGAGGTCTTTAACAAAACAATTTTATGCGCTGCCTCAAGTAGATATGATGAATGCTTAAACAAAAAAGGCAGTTCAGGCACGTTATCGAGGGAAATAGATGGGCTATGGTGTACAGAGGAAATATTGAGATGTCAGTAGCTGACAGGGTTAAACAACATTGGTTACCAGTGGTAGCTGTTGGAAGTCTGTACAGTTGCTGCCGGAAAGGAAATATGTAAATATCAGTAGCTGACAGGGTTAAACAACATTGGTTAGCAGTGGTAACTGTTGGAAGTCTGTACAGTTGATGCTGGACAGGAAATATTGAGATGTCAGTAGCTGACAGGGTTAAACAACATTGGTTAGCAGTGGTAGCTGTTGGAAGACTGTACAGTTGATGCCGGAAAGGAAATATGTAGATGTCAGTAGCTGACAGGGTTAAACAACATTGGTTAGCAGTGGTAGCTGTTGGAAGTCTGTGCAGTTGATGCCGGAAAGGATATATGTAGATGTCAGTAGCTGACAGGGTTAAACAACATTGGTTACCAGTGGTAGCTGTTGGAAGTCTGTACAGTTGCTGCCGGAAAGGATATATGTAGATGTCAGTAGCTGACAGGGTTAAACAACATTGGTTACCAGTGGTAGCTGTTGGAATTCTGTACAGTTGCTGCCGGAAAGGAAATATGTAGATGTCAGTAGCTGACAGGGTTAAACAACATTGGTTACCAGTGGTAGCTGTTGGAAGTCTGTACAGTTGATGCCGGAAAGGATATACATGTATGTATATGTCAGTAGCTGACAGGGTTAAACAACATTGGTTACCAGTGGTAGCTGTTGGAATTCTGTACAGTTGCTGCCGGAAAGGAAATATGTAGATGTCAGTAGCTGACAGGGTTAAACAACATTGGTTAGCACTGGTAGCTGTTTGAAGTCTGTACACTTGCTGCCGGAAAGTAAATATGTAGATGTCAGTAGCTGACAGGGTTAAACAACATTGGTTAGCAGTGGTAGCTGTTGGAAGTCTGTACAGTTGCTGCCGGAAAGGATATACGTAGATGTCAGTAGCTGACAGGGTTAAACAACATTGGTTACCAGTGGTAGCTGTTGGAAGTCTGTACAGTTGCTGCCGGAAAGGATATATGTAGATGTCAGTAGCTGACAGGGTTAAACAACATTGGTTACCAGTGGTAGCTGTTGGAAGTCTGTACAGTTGATGCCGGAAAGGAAATATGTAGATGTCAGTAGCTGACAGGGTTAAACAACATTGATTACCAGTGGTAGCTGTTGGAAGACTGTACAGTTGATGCCGGAAAGGAAATATGTAGATGTCAGTAGCTGACAGGGTTAAACAACATTGGTTAGCAGTGGTAGCTGTTGGAATTCTGTACAGTTGCTGCCGGAAAGGAAATATGTAAATATCAGTAGCTGACAGGGTTAAACAACGTTTGGTTAGTAGTGGTAGCTGTTGGAATTCTGTACAGTTGCTGCCGGAAAGGAAATATGTAAATATCAGTAGCTGACAGGGTTAAACAACATTGGTTAGCAGTGGTAACTGTTGGAAGTCTGTACAGTTGATGCTGGACGGGAAATATTGAGATGTCAGTAGCTGACAGGGTTAAACAACATTGGTTAGCAGTGGTAGCTGTTGGAATTCTGTACAGTTGCTGCCGGAAAGGAAATATGTAAATATCAGTAGCTGACAGGGTTAAACAACATTGGTTAGCAGTGGTAACTGTTGGAAGTCTGTACAGTTGATGCTGGACAGGAAATATTGAGATGTCAGTAGCTTACATGGTTAAACAACATTGGTTAGTAGTGGTAGCTGTTGGAAGTCTGTACAGTTGCTGCCAGAAAGGAAATATTGAGATGTCAGTAGCTGACAGGGTTAAACAACATTGGTTAGCAGTGGTAGCTGTTGGAAATCTGTACAGTTGATGCCGGAAAGGAAATATTTAGATTTGGCACCAAGCAGGCATAATAATGAGCAGAGGGATAGATGGTCTTTCCTTCTTTTACCCTCATGAGTTCCTCCAAATAACTCGTGCAGGGGCACAGCGACCGGGCAAAATTGGGGACAAACGTCCTGTAATAATTAGTTAACCCCAAAAATGCACGTACTTCTTTGTTTGCGGTGTGGGTCAATTCGCAATAGCTGCAGTCTTACTGGGGTAAGTTGCTATCAAAAGGATTTGTCCTAGATAGTGCACTTTTGGCACTTGTAACATGTTGATGGCTTTAACTTGAAACCATGGATGGCTAGACGACTAATGACCTTCCCTAACCTTTTTACATCTCCTGTATATGGTTGCGTACCTCTTCGTACTGGGAAGGGGTGATACGCCTAAATCGCTCCCTAACTGGCTAGGGATTGTGACAGGAATGCGGTACGTGCTCTATGATTTCATTATGTTCTCAATAGAGAAAGCGCTGAATACATGTGGATATTCTGAGACTACCGACTTAACTCTTATCAATGAATCCTTCCGGGGCAGGAGAGCCTGAAAAATCTAGTTGATCGGCCATTCAATCACCATGCATCTTCTTGTTCTGCCTGGTTGGCCTTATGGTGGTGGTGGTCTCTTGCATCTGGACGGATTTTAACGATTGGCAAAAATACACTTCCCCAAATTTGGCATGGTGAGACACCTACAGGGTGATTTCGTGGGGTTTTGTATCAAAATAGGTATGGTCTGGCCATCTAGTCGGGCCTTATATCTACTGTCACAATTTTGGGTTCAATATCAAGTTCTTCGGTACTACGACTACGTTATAGTTTATTGGGGAGTAAGGAAACAAAGATTTCCAATAGGGGGACAGGGAATAAGCTACGGATATATAAGCTTTTTGACAGTGTAGACACCCGGGACCTGGTATCTAACAAGCATATGGCACCTTCGACCTTGTGTTATAGCTTTGCTTTCATTGGCTCTCCCTACCAACCGGTTTAAAATCTCTTTTGGGGGAGCTCCGGGGTTTTTGTTTTTGGGGGGGAGGAACACCCGAGTTGGAACCTACTGCTTGCCCAAGTGTGGTGGCCCCTGCCCTTTTAGAGGCATTACTCTCCCTGATTTGCCATAATTTGCAGGATCGGGATCGGCTGGGGGTGTATGTGGGGGTAGATTCTGGTCTGGGGGGCCTGCATGGTTGAGGTAGTAATGCACACTCCACACAAAATGTCCCTCGCCCTCAAACCTTAAACGGCCTAAAATTACATTTTTACCTCTGACATTTTTACCTCTGGCATTTTAACCTCTGGCATTTTTACCTTTGACATTTTTACCTCTGACATTTTAACCTTTGACATTTTTAACTCTGACATTTTTATTTGGAAAACAAAGGCCCCCCTTTGACGTAGGTCAACTCTTATTCCTGCTGTTCTTTGCCATCTACTTGTATCTGGGTAGTTTTGGAAGGGGCAGCAGTATTTGGTTCGGTCGTGGTGGTAAGATTTTGCGCCTTTGTGCGTGTTGGATGTTGGCCACGGAAATCTTATGTTCTATCCCCTGTTCCATGGCCCGGGCAATCGACACCACCCCATGAAAATCATGCACACTCTTGTATCGATGCCTAATTGCCCCCTTCACCGTTATTGTCCATCAAATGTCTCATCTTTTGCGTCCCCCTGGAAGTCCACCACTGCGCTCTACCCGTTCTACCAGCAATTGTAGCCGGGTACTGTACATTGCTATTGGCTCCCCCGCTGTCTGCCGGGTGCAATGCAATTGCTGTAATAGTACGGCCCGGCTTTCCACAGTTCCGTAGAACCCTCTAGTTTATATGGCCGATATCCTTCGTAGAGGCCTCTGGCCCCATGCTAAAAGCAATCTGCCCAGCCTCCCCCTCATCGATCTCTGTACCATCCTATCTAGGGCATCCGAGGAGCATGACTATAATCTTTTGACAAACAGTCGACTTCATACTTCCACCCCTCAAAACCTACCTTGCCCCCTTTTAGCCTTAGGTCCCCACTGAAAAAGGACAATAGGTGGGGTTTTCGTTCAACCACATCCTCTTCTAATTTCAAGTTTAGGGCTGCGAAGAGGACTTCTTGCACCTCTACTGGACTATCTAGCAACTAGCTGGGGTCCATTTTTCTTTGAAGTTTCCCAAGTTTGCTCTCGATTGGGAAAGACACAGTATGCTGACCTTGTAGTTCTGCTCTTACTGAATCCCGCCCAAACTTATGAACCACCAGCTTTCCTACTTCTTCAACAAATTCTTCTAACTCTCCTTCTGTCACTTGCATGCTTAATTCCTAATCAAGACTACCCGGTCCCCATGTATGCCTGCCTATTTATTTATTCTAGCTGAAATCACAACACGACAAAAAATAACAATATTAACTCCAAATAAAAATTAAACATCAACCAATTCTGACTAGCCACATAACTACTAGACCCGTATTATAACGGTGAACTAGCACAGCCTACATGGCGAAAGAAAAAAAAACATGTGAACCGTCGGCGAGGTCTTTAACAAAACAATTTTATGCGCTGCCTCAAGTAGATATGATGAATGCTTAAACAAAATAGGCGGTTCAGGCACGTTATCGAGGGAAATAGATGGGCTATGGTGTACAGACGAAATATTGAGATGTCAGTAGCTGACAGGGTTAAACAACATTGGTTAGCAGTGGTAGCTGTTGGAAGACTGTACAGTTGATGCCGGAAAGGAAATATGTAGATGTCAGTAGCTGACAGGGTTAAACAACATTGGTTAGCAGTGGTAGCTGTTGGAAGTCTGTGCAGTTGATGCCGGAAAGGATATATGTAGATGTCAGTAGCTGACAGGGTTAAACAACATTGGTTACCAGTGGTAGCTGTTGGAAGTCTGTACAGTTGCTGCCGGAAAGGATATATGTAGATGTCAGTAGCTGACAGGGTTAAACAACATTGGTTACCAGTGGTAGCTGTTGGAATTCTGTACAGTTGCTGCCGGAAAGGAAATATGTAGATGTCAGTAGCTGACAGGGTTAAACAACATTGGTTACCAGTGGTAGCTGTTGGAAGTCTGTACAGTTGATGCCGGAAAGGATATACATGTATGTATATGTCAGTAGCTGACAGGGTTAAACAACATTGGTTACCAGTGGTAGCTGTTGGAATTCTGTACAGTTGCTGCCGGAAAGGAAATATGTAGATGTCAGTAGCTGACAGGGTTAAACAACATTGGTTAGCACTGGTAGCTGTTTGAAGTCTGTACACTTGCTGCCGGAAAGTAAATATGTAGATGTCAGTAGCTGACAGGGTTAAACAACATTGGTTAGCAGTGGTAGCTGTTGGAAGTCTGTACAGTTGCTGCCGGAAAGGATATACGTAGATGTCAGTAGCTGACAGGGTTAAACAACATTGGTTACCAGTGGTAGCTGTTGGAAGTCTGTACAGTTGCTGCCGGAAAGGATATATGTAGATGTCAGTAGCTGACAGGGTTAAACAACATTGGTTACCAGTGGTAGCTGTTGGAAGTCTGTACAGTTGATGCCGGAAAGGAAATATGTAGATGTCAGTAGCTGACAGGGTTAAACAACATTGATTACCAGTGGTAGCTGTTGGAAGACTGTACAGTTGATGCCGGAAAGGAAATATGTAGATGTCAGTAGCTGACAGGGTTAAACAACATTGGTTAGCAGTGGTAGCTGTTGGAATTCTGTACAGTTGCTGCCGGAAAGGAAATATGTAAATATCAGTAGCTGACAGGGTTAAACAACGTTTGGTTAGTAGTGGTAGCTGTTGGAATTCTGTACAGTTGCTGCCGGAAAGGAAATATGTAAATATCAGTAGCTGACAGGGTTAAACAACATTGGTTAGCAGTGGTAACTGTTGGAAGTCTGTACAGTTGATGCTGGACGGGAAATATTGAGATGTCAGTAGCTGACAGGGTTAAACAACATTGGTTAGCAGTGGTAGCTGTTGGAATTCTGTACAGTTGCTGCCGGAAAGGAAATATGTAAATATCAGTAGCTGACAGGGTTAAACAACATTGGTTAGCAGTGGTAACTGTTGGAAGTCTGTACAGTTGATGCTGGACAGGAAATATTGAGATGTCAGTAGCTTACATGGTTAAACAACATTGGTTAGTAGTGGTAGCTGTTGGAAGTCTGTACAGTTGCTGCCAGAAAGGAAATATTGAGATGTCAGTAGCTGACAGGGTTAAACAACATTGGTTAGCAGTGGTAGCTGTTGGAAATCTGTACAGTTGATGCCGGAAAGGAAATATTTAGATTTGGCACCAAGCAGGCATAATAATGAGCAGAGGGATAGATGGTCTTTCCTTCTTTTACCCTCATGAGTTCCTCCAAATAACTCGTGCAGGGGCACAGCGACCGGGCAAAATTGGGGACAAACGTCCTGTAATAATTAGTTAACCCCAAAAATGCACGTACTTCTTTGTTTGCGGTGTGGGTCAATTCGCAATAGCTGCAGTCTTACTGGGGTAAGTTGCTATCAAAAGGATTTGTCCTAGATAGTGCACTTTTGGCACTTGTAACATGTTGATGGCTTTAACTTGAAACCATGGATGGCTAGACGACTAATGACCTTCCCTAACCTTTTTACATCTCCTGTATATGGTTGCGTACCTCTTCGTACTGGGAAGGGGTGATACGCCTAAATCGCTCCCTAACTGGCTAGGGATTGTGACAGGAATGCGGTACGTGCTCTATGATTTCATTATGTTCTCAATAGAGAAAGCGCTGAATACATGTGGATATTCTGAGACTACCGACTTAACTCTTATCAATGAATCCTTCCGGGGCAGGAGAGCCTGAAAAATCTAGTTGATCGGCCATTCAATCACCATGCATCTTCTTGTTCTGCCTGGTTGGCCTTATGGTGGTGGTGGTCTCTTGCATCTGGACGGATTTTAACGATTGGCAAAAATACACTTCCCCAAATTTGGCATGGTGAGACACCTACAGGGTGATTTCGTGGGGTTTTGTATCAAAATAGGTATGGTCTGGCCATCTAGTCGGGCCTTATATCTACTGTCACAATTTTGGGTTCAATATCAAGTTCTTCGGTACTACGACTACGTTATAGTTTATTGGGGAGTAAGGAAACAAAGATTTCCAATAGGGGGACAGGGAATAAGCTACGGATATATAAGCTTTTTGACAGTGTAGACACCCGGGACCTGGTATCTAACAAGCATATGGCACCTTCGACCTTGTGTTATAGCTTTGCTTTCATTGGCTCTCCCTACCAACCGGTTTAAAATCTCTTTTGGGGGAGCTCCGGGGTTTTTGTTTTTGGGGGGGAGGAACACCCGAGTTGGAACCTACTGCTTGCCCAAGTGTGGTGGCCCCTGCCCTTTTAGAGGCATTACTCTCCCTGATTTGCCATAATTTGCAGGATCGGGATCGGCTGGGGGTGTATGTGGGGGTAGATTCTGGGTAGGGGGGCCTGCATGGTTGAGGTAGTAATGCACACTCCACACAAAATGTCCCTCGCCCTCACACCTTAAACGGCCTAAAATTACATTTTTACCTCTGACATTTTTACCTCTGGCATTTTAACCTCTGGCATTTTTACCTTTGACATTTTTACCTCTGACATTTTAACCTTTGACATTTTTAACTCTGACATTTTTATTTGGCAAACAAAGGCCCCCCTTTGACGTAGGTCAACTCTTATTCCTGCTGTTCTTTGCCATCTACTTGTATCTGGGTAGTTTTGGAAGGGGCAGCAGTATTTGGTTCGGTCGTGGTGGTAAGATTTTGCGCCTTTGTGCGTGTTGGATGTTGGTCATGGAAATCTTATGTTCTATCCCCTGTTCCATGGCCCGGGCAATCGACACCACCCCATGAAAATCATGCACACTCTTGTATCGATGCCTAATTGCCCCCTTCACCGTTATTGTCCATCAAATGTCTCATCTTTTGCGTCCCCCTGGAAGTCCACCACTGCGCTCTACCCGTTCTACCAGCAATTATAGCCGGGTACTGTACATTGCTATTGGCTCCCCCGCTGTCTGCCGGTTGCAATACAATTGCTGTAATAGTCAGCCCGGCTTTCCACAGTTCCGTAGAACCCTCTAGTTTATATGGCCGATATCCTTCGTAGAGGCCTCTGGCCCCATGCTAAAAGCAATCTGCCCAGCCTCCCCCTCAGCGATCTCTGTACCATCCTATCTAGGGCATCCAAGGAGCATGACTATAATCTTTTGACAAACAGTCGACTTCATACTTCCACCCCTCAAAACCTACCTTGCCCCCTTTTAGCCTTAGGTCCCCACTGAAAAAGGACAATAGGTGGGGTTTTCGTTCTACCACATCCTCTTCTAATTTCAAGTTTAGGGCTGCGAAGAGGACTCCTTGCACCTCTACTGGACTATCTAGCAACTAGCTGGGGTCCATTTTTCTTTGAAGTTTCCCAAGTTTGCTCTCGATTGGGAAAGACACAGTATGCTGACCTTGTAGTTCTGCCCTTACTGAATCCCGCCCAAACTTATTAACCACCAGCTTTCCTACTTCTTCAACAAATTCTTCTAACTCTCCTTCTGTCACTTGCATGCTTAATTCCTAATCAAGACTACCCGGTCCCCATGTATGCCTGCCTATTTATTTATTCTAGCTGAAATCACAACACGACAAAAAATAACAATATTAACTCCAAATCAAAATTAAACATCAACCAATTCTGACTAGCCACATAACTACTAGACCCGTATTATAACGGTTAACTAGCACAGCCTACATGGCGAAAGAAAAAAAACATGTGAACTGTCGGCGAGGTCTTTAACAAAACAATTTTATGCGCTGCCTCAAGTAGATATGATGAATGCTTAAACAAAAAAGGCAGTTCAGGCACGTTATCGAGGGAAATAGATGGGCTATGGTGTACAGAGGAAATATTGAGATGTCAGTAGCTGACAGGGTTAAACAACATTGGTTACCAGTGGTAGCTGTTGGAAGTCTGTACAGTTGCTGCCGGAAAGGAAATATGTAAATATCAGTAGCTGACAGGGTTAAACAACATTGGTTAGCAGTGGTAACTGTTGGAAGTCTGTACAGTTGATGCTGGACAGGAAATATTGAGATGTCAGTAGCTGACAGGGTTAAACAACATTGGTTAGCAGTGGTAGCTGTTGGAAGACTGTACAGTTGATGCCGGAAAGGAAATATGTAGATGTCAGTAGCTGACAGGGTTAAACAACATTGGTTAGCAGTGGTAGCTGTTGGAAGTCTGTACAGTTGATGCCGGAAAGGATGTAGATGTCAGTAGCTGACAGGTTTAAACAACATTGGTTACCAGTGGTAGCTGTTGGAAGTCTGTACAGTTGCTGCCGGAAAGGAAATATGTAAATATCAGTAGCTGACAGGGTTAAACAACATTGGTTAGCAGTGGTAACTGTTGGAAGTCTGTACAGTTGATGCTGGACAGGAAATATTGAGATGTCAGTAGCTGACATGGTTAAACAACATTGGTTAGTAGTGGTAGCTGTTGGAAGTCTGTACAGTTGCTGCCAGAAAGGAAATATTGAGATGTCAGTAGCTGACAGGGTTAACCAACATTGGTTAGCAGTGGTAGCTGTTGGAAGTCTGTACAGTTGATGCCGGAAAGGAAATATTTAGATTTGGCACCAAGCAGGCATAATAATGAGCAGAGGGATAGATGGTCTTTCCTTCTTTTACCCTCATGAGGTCCTCCAAATAACTTGTGCAGGGGCACAGCGACCGGGCAAAATTGGGGACAAACATCCTGTAATAATTAGTTAACCCCAAAAATGCACGTACTTCTTTGTTTGCGGTGTGGGTCAATTCGCAATAGCTGCAGTCTTACTGGGGTCAGTTGCTATCAAAAGGATATGTCCTAGATAGTGCACTTTTGGCACTTGTAACATGTTGATGGCTTTAACTTGAAACCATGGATGGCTAGACGACTAATGACCTTCCCTAACCTTTTTACATCTCCTGTATATGGTTGCGTACCTCTTCGTACTGGGAAGGGGTGATACGTCTAAATCGCTCCCTAACTGGCTAGGGATTGTGACAGGAATGCGGTACGTGCTCTATGATTTCATTATGTTCTCAATAGAGAAAGCGTTGAATACATGTGGATATTCTGAGACTACCGACTTAACTCTTATCAATGAATCCTTCCGGGGCAGGAGAGCCTGAAAAATCTAGTTGATCGGCCATTCAATCACCATGCATCTTCTTGTTCTGCCTGGTTGGCCTTATGGTGGTGGTGGTCTCTTGCATCTGGTATCTAACAAGCATATGGCACCTTCGACCTTGTGTTATAGCTTTGCTTTCATTGGCTCTCCCTACCAACCGGTTTAAAATCTCTTTTGGGGGAGCTCCGGGGTTTTTGTTTTTGGGGGGGAGGAACACCCGAGTTGGAACCTACTGCTTGCCCAAGTGTGGTGGCCCCTGCCCTTTTAGAGGCATTACTCTCCCTGATTTGCCATAATTTGCAGGATCGGGATCGGCTGGGGGTGTATGTGGGGGTAGATTCTGGTCTGGGGGGCCTGCATGGTTGAGGTAGTAATGCACACTCCACACAAAATGTCCCTCGCCCTCAAACCTTAAACGGCCTAAAATTACATTTTTACCTCTGACATTTTTACCTCTGGCATTTTAACCTCTGGCATTTTTACCTTTGACATTTTTACCTCTGACATTTTAACCTTTGACATTTTTAACTCTGACATTTTTATTTGGAAAACAAAGGCCCCCCTTTGACGTAGGTCAACTCTTATTCCTGCTGTTCTTTGCCATCTACTTGTATCTGGGTAGTTTTGGAAGGGGCAGCAGTATTTGGTTCGGTCGTGGTGGTAAGATTTTGCGCCTTTGTGCGTGTTGGATGTTGGCCACGGAAATCTTATGTTCTATCGCCTGTTCCATGGCCCGGGCAATCGACACCACCCCATGAAAATCATGCACACTCTTGTATCGATGCCTAATTGCCCCCTTCACCGTTATTGTCCATCAAATGTCTCATCTTTTGCGTCCCCCTGGAAGTCCACCACTGCGCTCTACCCGTTCTACCAGCAATTGTAGCCGGGTACTGTACATTGCTATTGGCTCCCCCGCTGTCTGCCGGGTGCAATGCAATTGCTGTAATAGTACGGCCCGGCTTTCCACAGTTCCGTAGAACCCTCTAGTTTATATGGCCGATATCCTTCGTAGAGGCCTCTGGCCCCATGCTAAAAGCAATCTGCCCAGCCTCCCCCTCATCGATCTCTGTACCATCCTATCTAGGGCATCCGAGGAGCATGACTATAATCTTTTGACAAACAGTCGACTTCATACTTCCACCCCTCAAAACCTACCTTGCCCCCTTTTAGCCTTAGGTCCCCACTGAAAAAGGACAATAGGTGGGGTTTTCGTTCAACCACATCCTCTTCTAATTTCAAGTTTAGGGCTGCGAAGAGGACTTCTTGCACCTCTACTGGACTATCTAGCAACTAGCTGGGGTCCATTTTTCTTTGAAGTTTCCCAAGTTTGCTCTCGATTGGGAAAGACACAGTATGCTGACCTTGTAGTTCTGCTCTTACTGAATCCCGCCCAAACTTATGAACCACCAGCTTTCCTACTTCTTCAACAAATTCTTCTAACTCTCCTTCTGTCACTTGCATGCTTAATTCCTAATCAAGACTACCCGGTCCCCATGTATGCCTGCCTATTTATTTATTCTAGCTGAAATCACAACACGACAAAAAATAACAATATTAACTCCAAATAAAAATTAAACATCAACCAATTCTGACTAGCCACATAACTACTAGACCCGTATTATAACGGTGAACTAGCACAGCCTACATGGCGAAAGAAAAAAAAACATGTGAACCGTCGGCGAGGTCTTTAACAAAACAATTTTATGCGCTGCCTCAAGTAGATATGATGAATGCTTAAACAAAATAGGCGGTTCAGGCACGTTATCGAGGGAAATAGATGGGCTATGGTGTACAGACGAAATATTGAGATGTCAGTAGCTGACAGGGTTAAACAACATTGGTTAGCAGTGGTAGCTGTTGGAAGACTGTACAGTTGATGCCGGAAAGGAAATATGTAGATGTCAGTAGCTGACAGGGTTAAACAACATTGGTTAGCAGTGGTAGCTGTTGGAAGTCTGTGCAGTTGATGCCGGAAAGGATATATGTAGATGTCAGTAGCTGACAGGGTTAAACAACATTGGTTACCAGTGGTAGCTGTTGGAAGTCTGTACAGTTGCTGCCGGAAAGGATATATGTAGATGTCAGTAGCTGACAGGGTTAAACAACATTGGTTACCAGTGGTAGCTGTTGGAATTCTGTACAGTTGCTGCCGGAAAGGAAATATGTAGATGTCAGTAGCTGACAGGGTTAAACAACATTGGTTACCAGTGGTAGCTGTTGGAAGTCTGTACAGTTGATGCCGGAAAGGATATACATGTATGTATATGTCAGTAGCTGACAGGGTTAAACAACATTGGTTACCAGTGGTAGCTGTTGGAATTCTGTACAGTTGCTGCCGGAAAGGAAATATGTAGATGTCAGTAGCTGACAGGGTTAAACAACATTGGTTAGCACTGGTAGCTGTTTGAAGTCTGTACACTTGCTGCCGGAAAGTAAATATGTAGATGTCAGTAGCTGACAGGGTTAAACAACATTGGTTAGCAGTGGTAGCTGTTGGAAGTCTGTACAGTTGCTGCCGGAAAGGATATACGTAGATGTCAGTAGCTGACAGGGTTAAACAACATTGGTTACCAGTGGTAGCTGTTGGAAGTCTGTACAGTTGCTGCCGGAAAGGATATATGTAGATGTCAGTAGCTGACAGGGTTAAACAACATTGGTTACCAGTGGTAGCTGTTGGAAGTCTGTACAGTTGATGCCGGAAAGGAAATATGTAGATGTCAGTAGCTGACAGGGTTAAACAACATTGATTACCAGTGGTAGCTGTTGGAAGACTGTACAGTTGATGCCGGAAAGGAAATATGTAGATGTCAGTAGCTGACAGGGTTAAACAACATTGGTTAGCAGTGGTAGCTGTTGGAAGTCTGTGCAGTTGATGCCGGAAAGGAAATATGTAGATGTCAGTAGCTGACAGGGTTAAACAACATTGATTAACAGTAGTAGCTGTTGGAAGTCTGTACAGTTGATGCCAGAAAGGAAATATTTCGATTTGGCACCAAGCAGGCATAATAATGAGCAGAGGGATAGATGGTCTTTCCTTCTTTTACCCTCATGAGGTCCTCCAAATAACTTGTGCAGGGGCACAGCGACCGGGCAAAATTGGGGACAAACATCCTGTAATAATTAGTTAACCCCAAAAATGCACGTACTTCTTTGTTTGCGGTGTGGGTCAATTCGCAATAGCTGCAGTCTTACTGGGGTCAGTTGCTATCAAAAGGATATGTCCTAGATAGTGCACTTTTGGCACTTGTAACATGTTGATGGCTTTAACTTGAAACCATGGATGGCTAGACGACTAATGACCTTCCCTAACCTTTTTACATCTCCTGTATATGGTTGCGTACCTCTTCGTACTGGGAAGGGGTGATACGTCTAAATCGCTCCCTAACTGGCTAGGGATTGTGACAGGAATGCGGTACGTGCTCTATGATTTCATTATGTTCTCAATAGAGAAAGCGTTGAATACATGTGGATATTCTGAGACTACCGACTTAACTCTTATCAATGAATCCTTCCGGGGCAGGAGAGCCTGAAAAATCTAGTTGATCGGCCATTCAATCACCATGCATCTTCTTGTTCTGCCTGGTTGGCCTTATGGTGGTGGTGGTCTCTTGCATCTGGTATCTAACAAGCATATGGCACCTTCGACCTTGTGTTATAGCTTTGCTTTCATTGGCTCTCCCTACCAACCGGTTTAAAATCTCTTTTGGGGGAGCTCCGGGGTTTTTGTTTTTGGGGGGGAGGAACACCCGAGTTGGAACCTACTGCTTGCCCAAGTGTGGTGGCCCCTGCCCTTTTAGAGGCATTACTCTCCCTGATTTGCCATAATTTGCAGGATCGGGATCGGCTGGGGGTGTATGTGGGGGTAGATTCTGGTCTGGGGGGCCTGCATGGTTGAGGTAGTAATGCACACTCCACACAAAATGTCCCTCGCCCTCAAACCTTAAACGGCCTAAAATTACATTTTTACCTCTGACATTTTTACCTCTGGCATTTTAACCTCTGGCATTTTTACCTTTGACATTTTTACCTCTGACATTTTAACCTTTGACATTTTTAACTCTGACATTTTTATTTGGAAAACAAAGGCCCCCCTTTGACGTAGGTCAACTCTTATTCCTGCTGTTCTTTGCCATCTACTTGTATCTGGGTAGTTTTGGAAGGGGCAGCAGTATTTGGTTCGGTCGTGGTGGTAAGATTTTGCGCCTTTGTGCGTGTTGGATGTTGGCCACGGAAATCTTATGTTCTATCGCCTGTTCCATGGCCCGGGCAATCGACACCACCCCATGAAAATCATGCACACTCTTGTATCGATGCCTAATTGCCCCCTTCACCGTTATTGTCCATCAAATGTCTCATCTTTTGCGTCCCCCTGGAAGTCCACCACTGCGCTCTACCCGTTCTACCAGCAATTGTAGCCGGGTACTGTACATTGCTATTGGCTCCCCCGCTGTCTGCCGGGTGCAATGCAATTGCTGTAATAGTACGGCCCGGCTTTCCACAGTTCCGTAGAACCCTCTAGTTTATATGGCCGATATCCTTCGTAGAGGCCTCTGGCCCCATGCTAAAAGCAATCTGCCCAGCCTCCCCCTCATCGATCTCTGTACCATCCTATCTAGGGCATCCGAGGAGCATGACTATAATCTTTTGACAAACAGTCGACTTCATACTTCCACCCCTCAAAACCTACCTTGCCCCCTTTTAGCCTTAGGTCCCCACTGAAAAAGGACAATAGGTGGGGTTTTCGTTCAACCACATCCTCTTCTAATTTCAAGTTTAGGGCTGCGAAGAGGACTTCTTGCACCTCTACTGGACTATCTAGCAACTAGCTGGGGTCCATTTTTCTTTGAAGTTTCCCAAGTTTGCTCTCGATTGGGAAAGACACAGTATGCTGACCTTGTAGTTCTGCTCTTACTGAATCCCGCCCAAACTTATGAACCACCAGCTTTCCTACTTCTTCAACAAATTCTTCTAACTCTCCTTCTGTCACTTGCATGCTTAATTCCTAATCAAGACTACCCGGTCCCCATGTATGCCTGCCTATTTATTTATTCTAGCTGAAATCACAACACGACAAAAAATAACAATATTAACTCCAAATAAAAATTAAACATCAACCAATTCTGACTAGCCACATAACTACTAGACCCGTATTATAACGGTGAACTAGCACAGCCTACATGGCGAAAGAAAAAAAACATGTGAACCGTCGGCGAGGTCTTTAACAAAACAATTTTATGCGCTGCCTCAAGTAGATATGATGAATGCTTAAACAAAAAAGGCGGTTCAGGCACGTTATCGAGGGAAATAGATGGGCTATGGTGTACAGAGGAAATATTGAGATGTCAGTAGCTGACAGGGTTAAACAACATTGGTTAGCAGTGGTAGCTGTTGGAAGTCTGTACAGTTGATGCCGGAAAGGATATATGTATATGTCAGTAGCTGACAGGGTTAAACAACATTGGTTACCAGTGGTAGCTGTTGGAATTCTGTACAGTTGCTGCCGGAAAGGAAATATGTAGATGTCAGTATAGCTGACAGGGTTAAACAACATTGGTTAGCACTGGTAGCTGTTTGAAGTCTGTACACTTGCTGCCGGAAAGTAAATATGTAGATATCAGTAGCTGACAGGGTTAAACAACATTGGTTAGCAGTGGTAGCTGTTGGAAGTCTGTACAGTTGCTGCCGGAAAGGATATACGTAGATGTCAGTAGCTGACAGGGTTAAACAACATTGGTTACCAGTGGTAGCTGTTGGAAGTCTGTACAGTTGCTGCCGGAAAGGATATATGTAGATAGTCAGTAGCTGACAGGGTTAAACAACATTGGTTACCAGTGGTAGCTGTTGGAAGTCTGTACAGTTGATGCCGGAAAGGAAATATGTAGATGTCAGTAGCTGACAGGGTTAAACAACATTGATTACCAGTGGTAGCTGTTGGAAGTCTGTACAGTTGATGCCGGAAAGGAAATATGTAGATGTCAGTAGCTGACAGGGTTAAACAACATTGATTAACAGTGGTAGCTGTTGGAAGTCTGTACAGTTGATGCCGGAAAGGAAATATGTAGATGTCAGTAGCTGACAGGGTTAAACAACATTGATTAACAGTGGTAGCTGTTGGAAGTCTGTACAGTTGATGCCAGAAAGGAAATATTTCGATTTGGCACCAAGCAGGCATAATAATGAGCAGAGGGATAGATGGTCTTTCCTTCTTTTACCCTCATGAGGTCCTCCAAATAACTTGTGCAGGGGCACAGCGACCGGGCAAAATTGGGGACAAACATCCTGTAATAATTAGTTAACCCCAAAAATGCACGTACTTCTTTGTTTGCGGTGTGGGTCAATTCGCAATAGCTGCAGTCTTACTGGGGTCAGTTGCTATCAAAAGGATATGTCCTAGATAGTGCACTTTTGGCACTTGTAACATGTTGATGGCTTTAACTTGAAACCATGGATGGCTAGACGACTAATGACCTTCCCTAACCTTTTTACATCTCCTGTATATGGTTGCGTACCTCTTCGTACTGGGAAGGGGTGATACGCCTAAATCGCTCCCTAACTGGCTAGGGATTGTGACAGGAATGCGGTACGTGCTCTATGATTTCATTATGTTCTCAATAGAGAAAGCGTTGAATACATGTGGATATTCTGAGACTACCGACTTAACTCTTATCAATGAATCCTTCCGGGGCAGGAGAGCCTGAAAAATCTAGTTGATCGGCCATTCAATCACCATGCATCTTCTTGTTCTGCCTGGTTGGCCTTATGGTGGTGGTGGTCTCTTGCATCTGGTATCTAACAAGCATATGGCACCTTCGACCTTGTGTTATAGCTTTGCTTTCATTGGCTCTCCCTACCAACCGGTTTAAAATCTCTTTTGGGGGAGCTCCGGGGTTTTTGTTTTTGGGGGGGAGGAACACCCGAGTTGGAACCTACTGCTTGCCCAAGTGTGGTGGCCCCTGCCCTTTTAGAGGCATTACTCTCCCTGATTTGCCATAATTTGCAGGATCGGGATCGGCTGGGGGTGTATGTGGGGGTAGATTCTGGTCTGGGGGGCCTGCATGGTTGAGGTAGTAATGCACACTCCACACAAAATGTCCCTCGCCCTCAAACCTTAAACGGCCTAAAATTACATTTTTACCTCTGACATTTTTACCTCTGGCATTTTAACCTCTGGCATTTTTACCTTTGACATTTTTACCTCTGACATTTTAACCTTTGACATTTTTAACTCTGACATTTTTATTTGGAAAACAAAGGCCCCCCTTTGACGTAGGTCAACTCTTATTCCTGCTGTTCTTTGCCATCTACTTGTATCTGGGTAGTTTTGGAAGGGGCAGCAGTATTTGGTTCGGTCGTGGTGGTAAGATTTTGTGCCTTTGTGCGTGTTGGATGTTGGCCACGGAAATCTTATGTTCTATCGCCTGTTCCATGGCCCGGGCAATCGACACCACCCCATGAAAATCATGCACACTCTTGTATCGATGCCTAATTGCCCCCTTCACCGTTATTGTCCATCAAATGTCTCATCTTTTGCGTCCCCCTGGAAGTCCACCACTGCGCTCTACCCGTTCTACCAGCAATTGTAGCCGGGTACTGTACATTGCTATTGGCTCCCCCGCTGTCTGCCGGGTGCAATGCAATTGCTGTAATAGTACAGTTGCTGCCGGAAAGGAAATATGTAGATGTCAGTAGCTGACAGGGTTAAACAACATTGGTTAGCACTGGTAGCTGTTTGAAGTCTGTACACTTGCTGCCGGAAAGTAAATATGTAGATGTCAGTAGCTGACAGGGTTAAACAACATTGGTTAGCAGTGGTAGCTGTTGGAAGTCTGTACAGTTGCTGCCGGAAAGGATATACGTAGATGTCAGTAGCTGACAGGGTTAAACAACATTGGTTACCAGTGGTAGCTGTTGGAAGTCTGTACAGTTGCTGCCGGAAAGGATATATGTAGATGTCAGTAGCTGACAGGGTTAAACAACATTGGTTACCAGTGGTAGCTGTTGGAAGTCTGTACAGTTGATGCCGGAAAGGAAATATGTAGATGTCAGTAGCTGACAGGGTTAAACAACATTGATTACCAGTGGTAGCTGTTGGAAGTCTGTACAGTTGATGCCGGAAAGGAAATATGTAGATGTCAGTAGCTGACAGGGTTAAACAACATTGATTAACAGTGGTAGCTGTTGGAAGTCTGTACAGTTGATGCCAGAAAGGAAATATTTCGATTTGGCACCAAACAGACATGATAATGAGCAGAGGAATAGATGGTCCATTTCTTCTTTTACCCTTACAAGGCCCTCCAAATAACTTGTGCAGGGGCACAGCGACCGGGCAAAATTGGGAACAAACTTCCTGTAATAATTAGTAAAACCCAAAAATGCACGTACTTCTTTGTTTGCGGTGTGGGCCAATTCGCAATAGCTGCCATCTTACTGGGGTCACTTGCTATCGCCTATTTCAAAAGAATATGTCCTAGATAGTGCACTTTTGGCACTTGTAACATTTTGATGGCTTTAACTTGAAACCATGGATGGCTAGCCGACTACCTTCCCTAACCTTTTTACATCTCCTGTATATGGTTGCGTACCTCTTCGTACTGGGAAGGGGTGATAGTTACGCCTATATCACTCCCTAATTGGCTGGGGATTGTGACAGGAATGCGGTGCTTTATGATTTTATTATGTTCTCAACGGAGAAAGCACTGAATACATGTGGATATTCTGAGACTACCGACTTAACTCTTATCAATGAATCCTTCCGGGGCAGGAGAGCCTGAAAAATCTAGTTGATCGGCCATTCAATCACCATGCACACATTAAGTCCTTCTGGGAGTGTAATCGCTTTGGGTACCACGACTACGTTATAGTTTATTGGGGAGTGAGGAAACAAAAATTTCCAATATCTCTAAGGGGGACAGGAAAGAAGCTATGGATATAAAAAGCTTTTTGACAGTGTAGACACCCGGGACCTGGTATCTAACAAGCATATGGCACCTTCAACCTTGTGTTATAGCTTTACTTTCATTGGCTCTCCCTACCAACCCGTTTAAAATCTCTTTTGGGGGAGGTCCGGGATTTTTTTTGGGGGGAGAATCATCCGAATTGGAACCTACTGCTTGCCCAAGTGTGGTGGCCCCTGCCCTTTTAGAGGCATTACTCTCCCTGATTTGCCATAATTTGCAGGATCGGGATCGGCTGGGGGTGTATGTGGGGGTAGATTCTGGGTAGGGGGGCCTGCATGGTTGAGGTAGTAATGCACACTCCACACAAAATGTCCCTCGCCCCACACCTAAAATGACCCAAAATGACATTTTTACCGCTGATATTCTAACCTATGACATTTTAACCTCTGACATTTTTACCTCTGGCATTTTAACCTCTTACATTTTAACCTCTGACATTTTAACCTCTGACATTTTTACCCCTGACATTTTAACCTTTGACATTTTTAACTCCTGACATTTTTATCTGGCAAACAAATGCCCCTTTGACGTAGGTCAACTCTTATTCCTGCTGTGTTTGAATCTATTCCTTGCAACTCCAACCTTTCTACCCTCTCTATTAATTTACAGAGCTCTTTGCCATTTACTTGTATCTGGGTAGTTTTGGAAGGGGCAGCAGTATTTGGTTCGGTCGTGGTGGTAAGATTTTGCGCCTTTGGATGTTGGATGTTGGCAACGGAAATCTTATGTTCTATCGCCTGTTCCAGGGCTCTAGCAATCCGCGCCACCCCATCAAAATCATGCACACTCTTGTATCGATGCCTAATTGCCCCCTTCACCGTTATTGTCCATCAAATGTCTCATCTTTTGCGTCCCCCTAGAAGTCCACCACTGCGCTCTACCCATTCTACCAGCAATTGTAGCCGGGTACTGTACATTGCTATTGGTTCCCCCACTGTCTGCTGGGTGCAATGCAATTGCTGTAATAGTGTGGCCCGGCTTTCCACAGTTTCGTAGAACCCTCTAGTTTATACCGCCGATATCCTTCATAGAGGCCTCTGGCCCCATGCTAAAAGCAATCTGCCCAGCCTCCCCCCTCAACAATCTCTGTACCATCCTAACTAGGGCATCAGGGGAGCATGACTATAATCTTTTGACGAACAGTCGACTTCATATTTCCACCCCTCAAAACCTACCTTGCCCCCTTTTAGCCTGGTCCCCACTGAAAAAAGACAATAAGTGGGGTTTCCGTTCAACCACATCCTCTTCTAATTTCAAGTTTAGGGCTGCGAAGATGACTGCACGCACCTCTACTGGACTATCTAGCAACTAGCTGGGGTCTATTTTTCTTTGAAGTCTCTCAGGTTTGCTCACGATTGGGAAAGACACAGTATGCTGACCTTGTAGTTCTGCTGTTTCTGAATTCCGCCCTAACTTAGTAACCACCACCTTTCCTACTTCTTCAAAAAATTCTTTTAACTCTCCTTCTGTCACTTGCAGGCTTAATTCTTAATCAAGACTACCCGGTCCCCATGTATGCCTACCTATTTATTTATTCTAGCTCAAATCACAACACGACAAAAAATAACAATATTAACTCCAAATTAAAATTAAACATTAAACAATTCTGACTAGCCACATAACTACTAGACCCGTATTATACGGGTTAACAAGCAAAGCCTACATGGCGAAAGAAAAAAAACATGTGAACCGTCGGCGAGGTCTTCAACAAAACAATTTATGCGCTGCCTCCAGTAGTTATGATGGATGCTTAAACAAAACAGGCGGTTCAGGCATGTAATCAGGGGAAATAGATGGGCTACGAGGTACAAAGGGAAGTTTTCCAGCAACGAAGCAACTAAACACTTCTCAACGTTTCGGTCGTACTCTGGAGTGGTTGGTTGGGATAATAAAATGTAACAAATTGGCAACCCAAGTAATGACTGATAATAGGAAAGAAAATTAGAATAATCTATGTTAATTGCTAGTGTCGTGCAAGACATCAATAAAAACTTCAATCTCTGCCCGGCAGTATGTGATTATTACCTAATTCCCAAACTCAAGCGTAAATAAATCTTTTCCAGATTAATTACCACATGTCACATATATGTTTAGTTCCATTCAGGTACAATTTAATTCCCAAATTAAGCGAAACAAGCATTTTATTAAAAAGTGTTCCTTTATTTCACATACCTATTCTTGGAAGATCAGAAACCCATCTTCCATCTCTCTTTAATAATCTGTCCGGGTCACGAATCGCTGCTGCTGCGGTAACACTAACACCTCCTGCTCTGAGACTGTGAAGACCAAACAACTCCGAATCCACTCCAATCGCTTCTAGAGAGTCCTTGAAAATTTCCCTGCATCTTGTATATGATAGCCTACCGCCTGTAAGCTTGAATGAATTCAAGAAATTACAGAAAGACAACCTTTGAAAAATGAACTCATCCATCAACAAATCAACAATACCTGCACTATTCAAGTATTTATAAAGCATATTTACTGGGCAGGTGGCTTTCCCTGTTGCAGACACAACCACCCAAGATCCTTCTTGATGTGAGAAACACAAAAATGGATATTAATTATTAACCTTAATGTTCAACAATTTGTCACATCTATGAAACCCTGCATACAAGCAAGTAAAACATAGTGCATGCATGTTCTTCAATCTTTAACATTCTGATTGTTGTATTTATCAACGATAATTTCTACCTTGAACAAAATATTGTCTGGATTACTATAGATGAAAAAGAGCTGGATATTGAAAAAAAGCAAAGGCCAAAAAGGAGCAGGCCAAAAAAGGAGCAGATGGCCAACGAGGAACCACCAGAGTGGCTAGGGTATTTCATGCCTTGACATTTTTGATGGCTTGACCTTGAATGGGGGAACGATCCAATTATTATCAGATTCCTACGAGACAGAAAATGTGTCAACCTGACTGGAATTTGGACACCAAAACTTTGAATTAAAACGGGGTAAATTGGCACTATAATTGTCTACAAACCTATCAACTGTATGGGGACCCCAGATACTGTCTATGAAAGAAAAGAACAATTGTGATCCAGCCCAGTCATTAGACCAGGTTGAGGTTGGATACGCTGTTGTCTATTCACGAAAATATAGTGGCGAAAAGTAGGATTAGTATCAGGATTAGGATACAACTCCGCAGGGCCCCCGAGCATCTGTAGGGCATAACTTTGCCTCTGACGGATCTCGATTTACGGCGCTTTGTCGCTGCACTGTTTCGGGCAGCCCGTATTTGTAAATAATAAATGCTTTAAAAATTCAACCGAAATGTAAAAGACTACTGTCTCATTCATAGTCTCTCTCTCATCCAACAACACCAAGATACCCACAATTAAAGGCATCGTTTAACAATGTTAAATCTGAGATGCACGGCCCTACATGATATCAGCGTCTTTGATATGATGTAATATTGAAGCCCTAAACAAAATTGAGCTTTAAAATGATCAAGAAGTGCTTAAAAAAATAAAACTTCATTGAGTGACCGGTTTTACCATACTTGTTTCCCCCAATAGTGTTATGAATCAGACGGGCGATTGGCTTGTTAAAGTCATGGGGTTCCTGACTGACCTAAAGATTTATAATTATGATTGCAGCATGAGCTAAATCCAGGATTTTGTTTCAGAATCTGAGACAAAGTTAACTGATCCCTTTAAGGACAATTACAAGTTCTGGATTTCAATCTAAGCCAAAAAGGATAACAAGAATTAACTGGTTGTCTTCCCTGTCTCTCCTCGGCTAGATCACTACAGAGTTCATATTAGTTATAACACAATACTCAACGTAGCTGGAAATAGTTAGTTTGTGTCTCTTGGTCGAAGGTCAAACTTCTCTGCACAATACGCCGGAATCAGTTTAAGAGAGAAAAGGGCAAACATCTAGAAGGGATGAGCAACATGGTGAAGTTGTTATAAAATATCTTAAAGAGTTTATTCGGCTCATGGCTTCTACCTCCTTCTCCCCCCCCCCCCCAGGTACTCTATACTGTCTTCTACTTCTAAGCTCTACTGTGCACTTCTATACTCTACTCCCTCCCAAATCAATTTTACATCACTTTTTATATGCCACTAATCTCTGGATTATCCCTGTATCCCAAACCCAGCCCCAAATACACTGTTCAATCCCAAATGAGCTTTTAATTTATGCACAAGTCAATTAAATCCTTTTGCCCAATCAGTAATTATTATCCGCAAAGTGACCTTTTCTATTTCCCTATCTTGTGTGTCCTAGAATCTCCCAAAATATTATTACCCCCGGTGCGAGAATTGTTTCGATATAGTTCTATAATGGGAGCAAGCCTTCTTTTCTTTCCCTTCTCCTTTAAACATACTCTCGTTCCAAAACTTCCAACCTATAAAACACACAAATTCCTTTAATCTTAATTTGTTAGACATGCTCCCATTAACAAAAATTCACCTTGACCAACCCTTTTACATCCAGCTCCTTCTTTTTATCATATTTTGTTATTCCTACAATCTCACCTTTTTAAAAACTGGGTATATATATATATATATACCTCTTTCTTTTCTGTCTTCATTTCTCTCTCTATAAATATCCCTCTTTCTCACTCTTTCTTTATTTCTTCCTTTCTCACTCTTTCTTTCTATCTCTATCTCTTTCCACTTCCATATCCTACTTAAAGACCAAGCAGTTACTAACCTCTTTTCAGAGATCTGGGCACTCGAACCCATGTCCTCCTTTTTGTTCTGGTTTTCAAGGTTGTCTCTTCCACAGTGTGATCCATGTGACGATGATGTTGAAAGAAGCCTTTGTTTGGAATCACTGACCTCTCTCATGGAAACTGTTTGACACTTGAATTATGAAGACCCAGGCATCTGGTTTGACACTGCACAGATGAGAAGCAAGTTTCATGGAGTCAGTATGGTAAGATAAGCATGTTAATTAGCATTGTTTTGCCTGTCCAAAATATACATTTGCTTGCAGGAATTAATGTAGAGGTCTTGGAAGTATGTAGAATACAACACCAATGTTTTCTGCACATCTTTATATACTTATTTGGCCAAGTTTGGGGGTAGGGAAAGCCCAAAACACGAAAAAGTATTCTACTTATATGCCTGCATCATGGTAAGTATGTATATTTGTGTTGGTATCTCTTTACTTTCTCTTCTTTCCTCCCTTACTAACTACCATTCTTTTCTTTAACCAGAGGCTTATTGCAATATTTGCTAGCCACTAATTTGATTGTGAAACAGAATGAGAGCATTGAGTGAAAATAGTTTTTTTTGTATAAGATTTTTTTCAAAACAATCCACATTCATCAACTCGATGGACTTGTTAACAATAAGATATGCCTTATATGTTTTCGATGTCTGATGAAAGTGATCCATATTTTTTGTAAATATCCAATACTCTTCAAGAAATGAGCTGGTATTTCCCTGTTAAAAGACAATTATCTGTCGTTTAAGTCAGACATGACATGCTTAAACAGAAGTGAAGGCTATATTATGATAGTTCAATGTGCACGGTATCTCACTCCTACAAAGTAATATTAGACAGCTTTGAGATACATGTTCAACATCAAAGCCAATTACTAATGCAATTGAACTTCATTGCATTATTAACCACAAAATATGAGCAAATATTAGCACTACAAGTATGACTGTAAACTGTATTTGCATCTATTCAAATAGTCTGAGAGATGAGCTCCAATCTTGTCTCTTTATATTAGGACAAGAATTAAGATACCGAGACACCTATGTTTATCAGCGGGTTTTACACCTTCGTTTACTGATGATGCAGATAAAACTGATATTTTCTAACTTTCCAACAAGTCCTCACGAGTCCGAGACTTAGAAATGATTATCAGAAGATCTAACGCAATACATGTCCTAGTAACTGAGAGGCATGAAAGACACTGATGATTATCAGCATACACATCTTAGAAATCAGATGTGCTCAATATTTCATTCACTGGTATTGTGGAAGTCCTCAAAGGCCCACTGCACTACTTGTAGCTACTTGCGTCCTCTATATAACACACAATGCCTAATAGGTGATCATCGGTCCCCCATGATCCTCTTTTTCTTATATTAATTAAGAGCTGAGTTGATGAGATAACGCCTGTCCAGTGACCTTGCAGTGTGGTATAATCCCTCCTGTAAACTAGTACATATAGGCTTTAAAAGTATGAGGACACTGATGACTTTTACCATGCACATCTGATTTTATATCAGATATGGTCAGAATAATTCATTTACTAGTATTGTGGAAATCTTCAAAAGTTTGAGGACACACTGATGATTGTAAGCATGCAAATCTAATAAGTCAAGTGTGATGATTTGTGAATGTCCTCATGACTCTGAGGCTTACAATGCAGCTCAAGTATCCAATGAGTTCATGTCATCGTAAAATGTCAGCAAATAAAAACTGACTAGCATTGTGGATTAATTGTCCTAGTAAGTATGAGGCTTACAAGACACCTATGATAATCAGCATGCAAACCTAATACCTTGAAATGTGGTCAGTATAAAGATAGAATTGATTCACTGGCTCACTGGCTTTGTGAAACTCCTCACGAGTCTAAGGCTTGAAAGACACTTGTGATTATCAACGATCTAATGAACCTGGATGTGTTAAACTAAGATATGATCAGTATATATAGATGTAACTGATTCACTGCGTTGTAAAAGTCCTCTTCAGTCGAGGCTTGGCAGACACCTGTAACAGTTAGGTGTGAACGACCAATTTAATAGACCTTGAAGTATTCAGAATGCAGATAAACTGACTCACTAGAACCTAGAACCAAAGCGGCATTTGGTGGTTCCCCCTGCAGCTAATCTCTGCATATTCTCCTGCATTATATATGATTTGATCTTAGTTTAGTAATATAGCTTACTCTGCCCTTGAATATCCACTTATAATTCCCATGATGATCCTTGCTAGCAACACCTAAAATATATCGCTGTTTATGAGCACACTTACCATTTAAAAACAGGGTTGACTTTTTATGAGGGGCCTGCCAATTAAACCAGGGACAAGAAAGACACATGCAGACAAAAGCCTTCTCTGCAAACTATTGCGGGACGATAGTGTTCAGTTGCACATCCTTAATGTACACTACTGACACTACCTCAGAAGTCCTGCAAAAAGTATTCTAAATGCTTTATGGCCCATTGGAACAGGTCCTCATGAAATCAACATGCCAGTGACCAAGTTGCCCCGGTCAGAAGAGCGTCTGCCTGTCAAACTAAAGGTCATGGATTCCAATCCAACTCCGGCAGATGAGTGAAGCATTAGTCAGCTATTACTAGAACCTCCCTTATTCTATACACTCGGCCTAGGTAACAATCCTCCAGATAGGATGTTAATTGGAGGTCTCATATGAGAGCCACCACCTGTGCATGAAACCAGGAAATCAGTGGAAGTGTTGCACCTGCACAAGACAGGAAGGAAAGAGGGTTATAGTGATTAAGTTGTTTTGTCCCCTCCTAGGCACTGAGAATGGTAGATCATTTCAGGCCATCCTTTCAATTCATTCTTTAAGAACAGTAGAGCACATTTTGCCACATCTTTAAATTCATTCTGTCTGAATGTCAAAGCATCCTTGAAAAGGTTCATAGAGTTGATTAGCCAACAATTTCTGACTACATTTTCAAATATATTTTCTTGTGAGACCTATTGCTTCAAAAGACAGCAGGCTTGTCAGAGGAGTGGGAGTGAAGCTTAGCCATAGCTGGGAGAGTGGCAGTCCTAACTGGTCGACATAATGGGAATGTACAAAGAGGATAATCTTCTTCAAGGAAACAAAATGGAGTGACTAGGAATGTGTGGAAACTGTTTCGACTTAAAAAAGATCACATGTTCGACTTATATGGTGTAAAAATTAGGAACGTTCCAGTCAGGCTGGATCTGAAGAATCTAATAAAATGAACTGAGGGGAGGATATTGTTGCAAAACAAGGAAAGGAAATCTTTGAGCTCACTTGGATAACAACATCAAGGATTTAGCTTCTTCTTAACGTCTTCATGTTCTCATCAACATTTTCAAGAGCACATCACCACATGAGTTATTTAACAACAGGCCACGTGATAAGGTTATCATCAACAGAAATAGAGTCTACAAGAAATACAACATCAGCGTCCAAGCTTCCTCGCTTCCAAGCTTCCTCTCTTCAAAATATGTGGATTACTGATCTGACCTATGGATAGGCTACAAGCTAGAGTAATGTATCACATTTCTTTTCAGGAGCGACACAAGGAGGTACAAAATCAAGAGCCCAGCAAGAGCTTTAGGGAGAATTCCTAACATCAAAAGAAAGCAGAAATGTTAGCAAGATTCAGGAAGATGATGCCACAATGTCATCAGTGACCGTGTCTACTGGAATAATCGATTGGAAGAATAGTATCATCGATGACAAACCAACTCACTGGATTAGAGAGGCTGTATACAAATGGAATCAGAACATGACTGGATTCATGACGTGAAAGAACAGTAATTATTTTCTTTGTATATTCCCATTCGCCCATCCTCTCCGACTGCCATTCTTACAGCTACATCTATTCATCACCACCAGTCATCTGATGAAGCCTGCCATCGCTGTAGACAATAGTCTCATTCAACAAGGAAATCTAAATGTATTACAGAATTGGTTTAATGGTATAGCATTCGGGAGCCATCTCTTCAACCGATAGAGAATTCAGTTATCATTTCTCTTCATTTTATAGGAATGAAGACCTTTTTGGTCTGCCCCCTGCTATTGGAACCATGTACTTTCAAATACCTGGAAGGGTTCTGCAACTTCTGCCAATGCTCGATCCTGCATCCTGCACTAGGACAGGACTTGCCTGGAGGAAGATTCTCCAACAATGTGTTTATAAAGCATAAGGCCATCTCTTCATTCACTATGCATAACAGATACCAGCTCATATGTCCCTTTAATTCATTCTCTAGGAATGATATATATGAAGTATATTGGGTCATCCTTTTATATCATTCTCTAAGAGACCGTTCCATTCATTCATTCTCTAATAATGAGAGAGACAATCGAGCAAGGCTTAGATGAAGTAGGGCAGATATAGAGAGCTTTGTGAGAAGGTGAGGTCAGGTGGAATGAGAAGAGAGAGAGAGGGAGAGAGAGAGAGAGAGAGAGATAATGAGATATATAGAAATATCGAGTTAGGGAGAGGGGTATAGAGAGAGTTTGGGAGAGAGGAGGAAGGGAAAAAGAGGAGGGAAAGAGGAGAGAGAGGGAGAGGGAGAAAGAAGAGAGAGAGAGAGAGAGAAAGAGAAGAGAGAGGGGGAGAGATAGCGAGATAGGGGTTAAGGAGAGGGGGAGAGATAGCGAGATAGGGGGTTAAGGAGAGGGAGGGCATGTGGCTGATCAGGTAAGTATAAATATCTTCTACAATATTATAGGGATGGGAGCAAAATTATTTTGGTGAATATACAGGCAGATGCTAAAACATGGCTCTTATCATGCTGGCTCTTAGAAACTTGTACCATCTGTTCAGTACCTAACATTTTGTTTGATGAGTCAGAGTAATTTAGGTGCCATCCAGCTTCCAGGAGAGAAGTCAGTGAATTCAGACAAAAGCTTCTTTCTGCATCATCAGATCATGGACCACACTTGGGAAAGTCAACCATGAAGCAGAACATCAAGGAGAACATGGGTGAGTGATTCTCAGATACCTCTTAAAAGAGTTTGGTTTCTTCTTGGCCTTTACTTAGGATATCCTACCTCTTAATATTTTCACTTTTCTCCTCCCTTGTTTCCTTTCTTTTCCTTTCTCTTGTCCTTTGCTTTCCTCTTCTTCTTCTTGTTTTCTCCCATTCATGTCCTTACCTTAAACCCTCTTTCCCCATTCACTTTCCTTGAATCTGTCCATTATGTGGCCACTCTGTCAAGATTGAGTAGAGTGACATGTAAATCTAGAAAAGTCAATTCCTACATGTGTCAGAAAAAAATTCTGTGAAGAAACGTTTTGATCAGGTCAAGTGTGGTGCATTTCAGGTGCTCATATGCATGTACATGTAAATCACAATGCTGCTTGTTGCTGTCATATGTTGTTACCGAGTTAAACACATAGTCTGATACTTTAGGCTTTTCCCTGTTTATCTCTGGTTAACTGTAGATCTCTGATGGAGAAATTACTCCATCTCAATCACATGATTTCCGAAGAAGAGAGTGTATGTAACATGTGTAACTACCTCTCCCCGTACTAAGGAATTATTAACCTCCTTCTAAATTATCACTAAAAGTTTGAGCTCTTGCAATGTTGAAATAACGCAAATGACGCATAGATAATCATTGTTAGCAGATCTGTTTCCCCTACAAAGGTAGGTCTATTATATACTCCCTATATTACTATAGAAAATTATTGAAAGGCTCCACAATAATGCAGCCTTATACTGCTGAATTATAGCATTATATGATGGGGAAATTTCTGTGATTGAACAATGATAGCTAAAAGTAGCATCAAGCAAAATTCCACTATTAAAGCTAACAGTCATTAAAGCTCATCAACTGATCATGAATTGATGTTGGTCCTGGAAAGGATGAGACAACGACTACCCAACTAGAAAGTCAATTCTGGATTACTGCTAGTGGGATCTCAATATCATAAAAGTCTCTACTAAATATTCTCAGAGCACACAGTAGTTGTATATGAAGCAGAAGGGAAACTGCTCATTATGATCAGCATCAATTGGATCATTCATTTTAGAAGGAAAATATTTTTGAAAACAAAAATGCTCATTCTGAATAATTCCGGCGTACCAGGAATATGGTGCAAAGAAGGATATCAACAGCTACAATATCCCATGTTGTAATTTTCCCCCACCACAATGGTCTTTAAAGTGATCCGGTAACTTTGTCTCAGATTCTGAAACAAAATTCTGGATTTAGCTCATGCTGCAATGATAATTATAAACCTTTAGGTCAGTCAGGAACCCCATGGATTTTACAAGCTGATCGCCTGTCTGATTATCAAGATATTTTATGATTGAAATAACAAATTTTACACTACACTCTATTCTACACTCTATTGGGGAAAACGAGTAAGGTAAAACCGGTCACTCAAAGATTTTTACTTTTTTGAGGCACTTCTTGATCATTTTGAAGCGCAATTTTTTTAGGGCTTCAATATTACACCATATCACGGACACTGATAAGGCTGTGTATCTCAGAATTAACATTGTTAAACGATCCCTTTAAAAAGCCCCCCCCCCCCCTTTCAATCTTGGACTACACAAGTTACAATCTCCCCTTCTCCCAAGTCCATCTCGGTATGGATAAACTTCAATCCTACTCTAATCAATGCTAATGTTAAGGTGCATAATTTGAATCCCCCAACCATTTTTTAATGCACAAGTTCAATCCTCTATCAATCCCCTCTATCACCCCAGCCACTTCTGGGGTTACGAAGATTCCATTCATTTTGGGATGCAGGGGTTTAATTTGCCCCTTTCCATCTTGGGATGCATAAATTTGAATTGCCCCAACCCCAACCTCTATTAGGCCTAAAATAAAGATGTTGTATTGCCCTTCGCGAAAGACCCAAAATTGTTGAAATCGACGGTCGGCTTTTTAAAGAGGTTTAAAAAAAAAAAAAAATTATATCAAGAAAAAAAAGTATTGAAGCATTCAAAACTGAAAAATATCAGCCCAAAGAGGGAGTTTTAAAAAAAAATGTTTTGGCACGTAAAGGGCAATACAACATTTTTTTTTAGGCCTTATGGGATACATAAATGTTAATTTCCCTCCCAAAATCGATTTGAGGATGCAAAGTTTTCAATCCCCTCCCATCTGCCATCAATCTCTGGATGTAGATCCCCTATATCCAACTTGGGTTGAACAAATTTGAACCCTTAACCATTTTGGGGTGCACAATCTCCACCCCAAAATAAAATTAAATAAAATGAATTAGGAAACTATCGTAAGGATGTAAATTTCACAGACTGACTAGGAAATGCCTGATTTGTTTGAGGGTGATGGAATAATCACCAAGACCTACATCCAGGAGCCAGAAAAAGATCCCATTCGCTTCCATGAAAGAACTTTGATATGTCTCTGTCTACATAAGAGTCTTACCAGGTTTTCAAAGTAATAAGACTTTCTTGTCTTCTCTGAATGAAGTGCAAAATCAATGTAACTAAAATAAATGAGATCTGTGGCAACGAAGAAAAAAAACTTCATGCAGATATAACACTCTCTATGCCCTAGGCTACCCATGAACACGGTTTAAAATTAGTGTAATTTCTATTCTTTATGTTTTAGGAGTAATTCCTCTCAATTTCAGGGAAATGTAAACAGCTAGTGCAAGTTACATTGATTACCTCCTAGTGTACTTAAGGTGAATGATAAGTGACTTCTCTTGCAATGATATAAATTTTAGTTTGGAGAAACAAGTCACGTTTTATAACCTCCTCATGTCAGAGCAAACAGGTTGCCATAAAGTGAAATAGTTTCTAGCAAACAATGGTTTGATGCAAAACTTCACACCATACAGATACAATTCCCTCAAAGACTTCTACTGGGTGTCTGTATCATGTATGATATGGGTTCTTGGCACTTTCCGATTACAGTTGCTGGTTTCCTGATCTAGCATTGTCACTTTCTGACCCAAAGGCAGTGGGAGTAGATCTCTAACTCCTCTTACATCAAATACTTCCTTCTGCCTTTCTTGGCACTGTTAGAGTTTCTCATAGACTTCATCACAGTGTGGTGAGTGATTCACCTTCATGGGTAGGTTACTCCTGAACTTTCTCCCTTGTAGTAGTTCAGCTGGTGTTGGTAAACTACTGTCAATCAGGGTAGTTCTCAAACATCTTCACTTTCTTCAGAATTGCTTTGACTGTCTGGATTGCCCTCTCTCTACAAGTCCATTGCTCTGTGGATAATGAGGACTTGATGTCACATGTTGATTATTCCACTTCTCTGTGAAACTCTTGTGTTCTGAACTAAAGAATTGTGGTCCATTGTCACTAACGATCTTCAAGGGTATGCCTTGCTCACTGAATATGTTCTTTCAGATTCGGACAATAGTCGAGCTGGTGCCACCACCTCTGATCTTCCTCACGACAGGAAACTTAGACAGGTAGTCCATGATGATGAGATACTTGTCACCTTCAAAGTGGAACAAGTCCGTTCCAACCGTTTCCCACGGATGATGGGGTACTTCAAGCTGAAGTAACGCCTCCTTTGACTGGGCCTTCTGTAACTCATTGCATGCTTGGCAAGAGCTCACCATCTATCCAATTGCTTTGGACAATCCATCCCAGTAAACGCATCTTCTTGCCTTGAGTTGTGTCTTTGTCATTTCTTGAAAACCTGCATGAAGACTCGGTGTCAATTCCTGCTGCATAGGCTTGGGTATGAAGATTCTTTCCCCCTTCATAATGAGACCATCTTCTACTTCCAAGGAATAATAATAATAATAGTTCGTCCTTATATAGCGCATTTCAGGACCGCAGGCCCTCTCAAAGCGCTTTACAGATATATATTTATATCTCTGCACGACCAGTAGTGACGCAGTTCTTTTGGAACTTCCTTCACGTCTTCAGGCCAGCCAGTTAGGATTACCTACTTAAAGCACTCTCAAGCTTCTGCTAGCTTCTGTCTCTTCTTGTAGCTGTCCTAAATTGCTGTGAGACATGTAGATTGCATGGATGGTTTTGTCAAATTCCATGGTAGGTTGCTTCTTTGGGTTGATCCTCGACAAACCATCTCTTTCTGGCTTGTATACGAGCTTGAAGTCGTATGGTTGCAAACAGAGAAGCATCCATTGGCGTCAGGGCAGAATGTTGGCTAGGTTTTTCTTATGGATGCTTGCCAGCGGCTTATGGTCGAATTCCACTGCGAAATTTTGCTCTATACACGTATCTGTCAAACCTTGTACAGCCAAACACTACCGCTAACATTTTCATTCAATGTTTGCATATGTCTCTGTCAATGCTTTAATCGCGAGTGAGACTGGTTTCCCCTCCTGTAGTGCTGCTCCTAGTCCTCTTGTGGACGCATCCTAGTTAAGTGCTTTGAGGAGTCAAAAGTATGTTGAGTGCACATGGATGACACCACTGATTTCAAGTGCTCAAATGCCTTCTGGTGTGATCGATGGAGTCCACTGCGCCACTCACTGTTCTTCCTAGTCAATGCACGTAGGGTTTCTGCATTGTCAGCCAGATTTGAGATGAAGGGAGACATGTACTGTACCATCCCTAGAAACTGTTGCAACTCTCTTAAGCAGCCTGGAGCTGAAAGACTGGTAATATCTGCAATCTTTGCAGGATCTGGATGCACACCTTCTTTGTCGTAGAGACAGCCAAAAAACTTCACCTGTGGGGTCTTCACGTCACATTTGTCTGTATTGAAGACAAGTCCATATTCTCGTCCCACAGCCATGAGGTTATGTAGAGCTTTGTCATGCTCTGCTTCAGTCTTTCCATACACAACTATATCATCTGCAACGCCAATCGTGCCTGAGCAGTGCTCAAGGATCTGATCCATCTTCTCCTGGAATATGTCTTGAACCTCTCATCCCAAATGGCAAATAGGATCTGTACCTTCTGAAGCTCCAATAAACAAGTCTGGCATCTCGCTTTGAGAACACTTGAGCACCATGTAGCTTATGAGTGATCTCCTTGAGTGTTGGGGCATTGTGATATGTCCGCTTACATGCCTTATTGAGGTCCTTTGGGTCAAGTTAAGCTCGTAGCTGTACATAGCTTTTCCTGCTGAAAGCAAACAAAGAAACCCAATCAGTAGGCTTGGTCACCTTCTCTATGACCTCAATCGATTCCATCCTATCCAGCTCTTCCTTCAATTCATCTTGAAGATGGATGGGAAACTTCGTTGGAGGATGGTCAACAGGTTCTGTATTATCTTCAAGAGTGATGTGGTATTCGCCTGGGAATCTCCCGATACCTTGGAACAGATCTGGGTACTTATCTCAGATCCTGTGTACTCTTGATCATGTTTGGTCTGCATCTCTGATGCTACTCACAGTTCACTAGAACTAGATGCATCCTGACTGAACTCTGCAATCCGAGGATGGCAGTGTATCTACAATGAAGAAGTTATACAGTAGGCTTGCGGGTGCACCGTGTGAGAGAGAGGGAGGATAGAGGAGTCCTGAAAAGGACTCCGGTAATCTTTCTTGAAGAAGTTGTTGCGGAACCACTTCCCATCTTTGTACTGGCAGGGAATATCAAACAACCATATTGTTGTATTGCTGTCTCATTGTAAGCATACAATCTGACATGTCACAGTATTACAGCTGACTTTAATAAGAGGATATTCCTGGTCATCTAGGAGCTCTGGAAACACTTTCCTGAAGCACCGAAGAGGCAACACATTCCCCTGTGCTCCTGTGTCCACCTTTACTCTCAAAATGTGGTTACTCAGCTTGTTCCTCATGCAAAACTTCAAAGTTGCGAAAAGCTCATCGCTGTCATCAGTAGGAACACCATCAATATGGACATGTCCAACATAGATTGACTCTATAGATATATCATCAAACTCCCTCTGTAGATCATCATCTGCAGTACTGGCAATAGGATGCAAATTTTTTGCGAAGGTAGGGGTTCTGCTTTTACTTTGGTTCCTCCGATTTCCTTTGTCTCCTTTCATGCCACATTTGTGACACTGTGACTTGAACACAGTTCAATTCTTTGGTGGATGTCTCAATCCACAATGCTTGCAGGTACTGGTGTACATACTACATAATGTACCGAGGCTCTATCCAGACTGTTCAAAAGACTCGTGTGTGAGTCACTAGCCTTGTGTGTCCTGGATATAATGATGCAGCTTCATCTAGCTTGAGATGCTCATCCTTGCTGAGAGTAGGATCTTTTGTACCTCTGGGTGCTTGATCCCAGCAATCAAAACTTTGATGATCCTCTCAACAGACCCTTCAGTCTTACACTTTGCTAGTTTTGTGTGGCATCTTAGAACAAATTCATCAATAATCTCTAATGCCCCCTGTCTGTACCTATGGAACTCCAATCTAGGGATCCGAAAATTCTCCTGGGGCTCTAGCTGGGTGGAGAATTAATGCTTTCCAAACGTTCTTGGGGGTCGTTCAGTTTTTAATTCTTCTGTCATCGTCCACGTATTGAACATCCCACGTCCTTCCACTCCTGTCCATAGTATCACATATATGCTGTTCCTCTTCAGGAGGCTCTTTTATTTTGAACCACACGTTGGCAACTTGTTTAAACTCTCGCAATTCTTATGAACGGTCCGGCTTGGACCAGTCCATCTTGGGACCTGGAATAGCTCCACTAGCCATGCCAATACCCGTTATTGAAACCTTAGTACGAGAACATTAGCAGTGCAAACAATTGCTCTTATAATATATATTCAAAAACAAATGTCACAGGTTAAAAACATTTGCCAATATGTGAAAAAGACTTTTGTCATTCAGTATACACTTTCACATGGCATACAAATCCATCTTTGAACAGACCTTTTAAAATTTCAATTCAATATGATGATTTAGCTCTTGCAACAAAAATTACTTTAGGCTAAGTTACTTCCATACAACAGTAGAACCACATTGATACAAATATCAATATTCGACAGGATCTAGATCCTATCTAGCATGAAACGAAAATGACTTCACAGAATCAGATCACACTGTTTAAACTAGTCTTACTCTTGTCTTTAATACTCTTAGGCCTATAGACTTACAGTAACTACATGCTACACATGCATGAATGAATTTATATTCGTCAACTGAAGTCCTTAAAGATCTAGGCCTACTACTACTAATACCAGTACTATTTTGTACTATAAATTATAGTCCATAATATCCGTACAGCAGTTCTGTTACTCTGCAACAACTAATCCTGACTCGTTATGGTCTAAATTTAGTCGTTTATAGTTCAGATTAAGTGTTCATGTTCAATATGCCAAGTCTTGCTTTCTTGATCCGCTGATCAGCATAGCGTTCAAATCTTGTTGTAGATTAGATCTGAATCCTGCATGCTCACCAGCATTAGCCTCTAGGCTAGGGTCTAGCGTTCCTGGGTCAGGTCAGGACTTCCAACTATATAGTCACCATGCTCACTCGATTGAGACAACGTACAGCGTCATCAAAATGTATAGTCAAGTTCTCGGCGGTCCGATCGCTCAAAATTGGATCATGTAAACAAAACAAATTGGCTGAGCTTTATAACCGGTAGACGACAAGTTACTGTCGATACTCACTGTGCTGCAGCCCGAACGTAGCAAACTCATTCCATATCTGTTCAAGATATCCTGATCCATTATCATAAAATCGTCACAGCACAGGTTCGCATCTGGCTGCCACCATGTCAAACAAGCATTAATAAGTCCAAACAAAATTTGATGCTATAAAGTTCAACATCAATGTAATAGGTTTATTGGGTGAATAACATCAGCAAAAAAACTGGCTGGGCCGGGACCACCATGATCAAATATGAGGGTGTATAGTTGTACGCATATACATTATGACCTCAGCTACATCACTGCGTATATCAAGTTGCTCATCCATATAAGACATATTACTACAGGCAGGGTCAGTATTAAAATCAAAATGAAAGAAAACTAAAGATAAGATAGAAATGAGTTCCATTAATTGCCTTGTGAATCACCGTAACAGAGCTCGCCTTGCCTATATGTAAATACTATTGCCCATTATATTTCGCCTTATGCTGTATGCTTTGCTTGTGCTGTGCTGTCATTGGTTCTTAGTTTTGTAATTTATGCATATCTTGTTAGGGTTAAACTCAGGGGGGGGGGGGGGGGGAGGGCTACAACTACAACTCTTCAAACCGCCCAGATAAAAAGAAACAAAAAGAGTTAGACAGGGTCAATAATTCAATATACAATCACATGACTAAAAAAGATAGATGGAAAATTGATGGGTCACAATGACTTGCCTTAACAGAGCTTTATCTGGTTTGCCCTAAGCCATTTCAAATGCAGCGTTCCTTTATTTCGAATTTCTAATTCATACATCTTTTGTTGATGTTAAACTCAGGGGAGGCTAAAATCCTAAATTTTAGCCGGCCAGGCTCCCTCTGGGATGCAACCCTAGCTTGCATCCATATGGGCTGTGAAGGGGAAAACCCTGTTTCGGCCCTAGGATCAAGTGGCTTCGGCTCCTGGTCATATACATTGCTTCAATGAACAATTGTCTTGCCTTGTGGGTAACCTTAATAACAGAGCTTGATCTGGCTTGCCCTAGTTTAGTCGTTTCAATATTGTCTGGGGTTCCTTTATTTCTAATTCATACATATTTTGTTGATGTAAAACTCAGGGGAAGCTAAAATCTTCAATTTTAGCCGGCTAGGCTCCCTCTGGGATACAACCCTAGCTTGCATCTGTATGGGCTGTGAAGGGGGAAACCCTGATATTAAGTGGCTTCACTTCATGATTAGCGCATACATTGCTTCCATGAACATAGCCATGCTTTACGTTTTTTAAGATATTGCCCAGCTGATATATGTAAGTGCGTCACTTGCCCATTATGCATTGCCCTGTGATGTGTCAAGTGTCTTTTTTTTCTTCATGCAAGAAAGGAATATAATAGACTAGCCCATGCAGTAGCTGTACGTCTCGACGTTCTGTGTGATAAAAGTGCTGAGATATTATGACGGCACTCATTTTTTTTGCTTGTACCTCTAATATTTTTACCTCTGATATTCTTACATCTGACATTTTTACCTCTGACATTTTTACCTCTGACATTTTTACCTCTGACATTTTTTCCTCTGACATTTTTACCTCTGACATTTTTACCTCTGACATTTTTACCTCTGACATTTTTTCCTCTGACATTTTTACACCGAGCCTGCCCAAAGCCCTTTCAAATGTTTGAGGTTCCTTTCTTTCTAATTCATACATCTTTTGTAGATGTTGAACTCAGGGGAGGCTAAAACCCTTAGTATTATTCAGCCAGGCCAGGCTCCCTCCGTGATACAACCCTAGCTTGCATCCGTTTGGGCTGTGAAGGGGGAAACCCTGTTATCAAGTGGCTTCGGCTCATGATCAGCGCATGCATTGCTTCCATGAACATTGCCATGTCTTACCTTTTTTTAGATATTGCCCAGCCGATATGTAAATGTGTCACTTGACCATTATGCATTGCCCTGTGATGTGTCAAGTGTCTTTGGTTTAGTTTAGTTTTTTCATGCAACTCTCAAAACCACCCAGATAAAATTCCCTCAAGGAGAGAAACAAAAAGGGTTGGGCTGGGTCAGTTTAAACAATCAAAAGATAGAAAAGATGGATAGAAAATGTGTCACACTGCCTTTTTTGAGGGCCAGCTTAACATAGCTAGGCTTGGCTTGCCCTAAGCCCTTTCAAATATATCTTAAGTTCCTTCTTTTCTAATTCATACATCTTTTGTTGATGTTAAACTCAGGGGAGGCTAAAATCATCAATTTTAGCCGGCCAGGCTCCTTCCGGGATACAACCCTAGCTTGCATCTATATGGGCTGTAAAGGAGGAAACCCTGTTATCAAGTAGCTTCGGCTCATGATCAGCACATGCATTGCCTCCATGAAGAGTGCCATGCCTTACCTTTTTTTTAGATATTGCCCAGCTGATATTTATGCGTCACTTGCCTATTATGCATCGCCCTGTGATGTACGTGTCAAGTGTCTTTGGTTTAGTTTAGTTTTTTCATGCAACTTTGCTAGGGGTTAAACTCATGGGGGCAGGGGCTATACAACTGCAACTCTTCAAACCACCCAGATAAAATTCCCTCAAAAAGAGAGACAAAAAGGGTTAGGGAGGGTCAGTTTTAACAATCACAAGATGGAAAATGGGTCACACTGCCTTTCTTTGTGGGTCACCTTAACAGAGCTTGACTTGGCTTGCCCAAAGCCCTTTCAAATGTCTGAGGTTCCTTTTTTTCTAATTCATACATCTTTTGTAGATGTTGAACTCAGGGTAGGCTAAAATCCTCAATTTTAGCCGGCCAGGCTCCCTCCAGGATGCAACCCTAGCTTTATTCTGTATGGGCTGTGAAGGGGGAAACCCTGATATTAAGTGGCTTCGGCTCATGATCAGCGTATACATTGCTTCCATGAACGTTACCATCCTTTACCTTTTTTTAGATATTGCCCAGCCGATATGTAAATGTGTCACTTGACCATTATGCATTGCCCTGTGATGTGTCAAGTGTCAAGTGTCTTTGGTTTAGTTTAGTTTTTTCATGCAACTCTCAAAACCACCCAGATAAAATTCCCTCAAGGAGAGAAACAAAAAGGGTTGGGCTGGGTCAGTTTAAACAATCAAAAGATAGAAAAGATGGATAGAAAATGTGTCACACTGCCTTTTTTGTGGGTCACCTTAACAGAGCTAGACTTGGCTTGCCCTAAGCCCTTTCAAATATATCTGAGGTTCCTTTTTTTCTAACTCACACATCTTTTGTTGATGTTAAACTCAGGGGAGGCTAAAATCCTCAGTTTTAGCCGGCCAGGCTCCCTCCGGGATGCAACCCTAGCTTGCATCCATATGGGCCGTGAAGGGGGAAACCCTGTTTCGGCCCTAGGATCAAGTGGCTTCGGCTCCTGGTCATACATTGCTTCAATGAATAATTGCCATGCCTTATTGGTCACCTTAACAGAGCTTGATTTGGCTTGCCCTTAGTCGTTTCACTTAGGTTTCTTTATTTCTAATTCATACATATTTTGTTGATGTAAAAATCAGGGGAGGCTAAAATCCTCAGTTTTAGCCGGCCAGGCTCCCTCCGGGATGCAACCCTAGCTTGCATCCATATGGGCCGTGAAGGGGGAAACCCTGTTTCGGCCCTAGGATCAAGTGGCTTCGGCTCCTGGTCATACATTGCTTCAATGAATAATTGCCATGCCTTATTGGTCACCTTAACAGAGCTTGATTTGGCTTGCCCTTAGTCGTTTCACTTAGGTTTCTTTATTTCTAATTCATACATATTTTGTTGATGTAAAAATCAGGAGAAGCTAAAATCCTCAAGTTTAGCAGACCAAGCTCCCTTCTGGGATGCAACCCTAGATTGCCTCTGTATGGGCTGTGAAGGGGGAAACCCTGATATTAAGTAGCTTCGGCTCATGATAAAGCGTATACATTGCTTCCATGAACATAGCCATGCTTTACCTTTTTTTTTTATAGATATTGCCGAGCTGAAATGTAAATGCGTCACTTGCCCATTATGCATTGCCCTGTGATGTGTCAAGTGTCTTTGGTTTAGTTTTGTTTTTTCATGCATCTTTTGTTACGAGTTAAACTCATGGGGGGCAAGGGCTACACAACTGCAACTCTTCATACTACCCAGATAAAATTCCCTCAAAGAGAAGAGACAAAAAGGGTTGGGCAGGGTCAGTTTTAACTTCAAAAGATAGAAAAGATGGATAGAAAATGGGTCACATTGCCTTGCTTTGTTGGCCATCTTAACAGAGCTCAACTTGGCTTGCCCAAAGCCCTTTCAAATGTTAGAGGTTCCTTTCTTTCTAATTCATACATCTTTTGTAGATGTTGAACTCAGGGGAGGCTAAAACCCTTAGTATTATTCAGCCAGGCCAGGCTCCCTCCGTGATACAACCCTAGCTTGCATCCGTTTGGGCTGTGAAGGGGGAAACCCTGTTATCAAGTGGCTACGGCTCATGATCAGCGCATGCATTGCTTCCATGAACATTGCCATGTCTTACCTTTTTTTAGATATTGCCCAGCCGATATGTAAATGTGTCACTTGACCATTATGCATTGCCCTGTGATGTGTCAAGTGTCTTTGGTTTAGTTTAGTTTTTTCATGCAACTCTCAAAACCACCCAGATAAAATTCCCTCAAGGAGAGAAACAAAAAGGGTTGGGCTGGGTCAGTTTAAACAATCAAAAGATAGAAAAGATGGATAGAAAATGTGTCACACTGCCTTTTTTGAGGGCCAGCTTAACATAGCTAGGCTTGGCTTGCCTAGGCTTGGCTTGCCCTAAGCCCTTTCAAATATATCTTAGGTTCCTTCTTTTCTAATTCATACATCTTTTGTTGATGTTAAACTCAGGGGAGGCTAAAATCATCAATTTTAGCCGGCCAGGCTCCCTCCGGGATACAACCCTAGCTTGCATCTATATGGGCTGTAAAGGAGGAAACCCTGTTATCAAGTAGCTTCGGCTCATGATCAGCACATGCATTGCCTCCATGAAGAGTGCCATGCCTTACCTTTTTTTTAGATATTGCCCAACTGATATTTATGCGTCACTTGCCTATTATGCATCGCCCTGTGATGTACGTGTCAAGTGTCTTTGGTTTAGTTTAGTTTTTTCATGCAACTTTTCTAGGGGTTAAACTCATGGGGGCAGGGGCTATACAACTGCAACTCTTCAAACCACCCAGATAAAATTCCCTCAAAAAGAGAAACAAAAAGGGTTAGGGAGGGTCAGTTTTAACAATCACAAGATGGAAAATGGGTCACACTGCCTTTCTTTGTGGGTCACCTTAACAGAGCTTGACTTGGCTTGCCCAAAGCCCTTTCAAATGTCTGAGGTTCCTTTTTTTCTAATTCATACATCTTTTGTAGATGTTGAACTCAGGGGAGGCTAAAATCCTCAATTTTAGCCGGCCAGGCTCCCTCCAGGATGCAACCCTAGCTTTATTCTGTATGGGCTGTGAAGGGGGAAACCCTGATATTAAGTGGCTTTGGCTCATGATCAGCGTATACATTGCTTCCATGAACGTTACCATCCTTTACCTTTTTTTAGATATTGCCCAGCCGATATGTAAATGTGTCACTTGACCATTATGCATTGCCCTGTGATGTGTCAAGTGTCTTTGGTTTAGTTTAGTTTTTTCATGCAACTCTCAAAACCACCCAGATAAAATTCCCTCAAGGAGAGAAACAAAAAGGGTTGGGCTGGGTCAGTTTAAACAATCAAAAGATAGAAAAGATGGATAGAAAATGTGTCACACTGCCTTTTTTGTGGGTCACCTTAACAGAGCTAGACTTGGCTTGCCCTAAGCCCTTTCAAATATATCTAAGGTTCCTTTTTTTCTAACTCACACATCTTTTGTTGATGTTAAACTCAGGGGAGGCTAAAATCCTCAGTTTTAGCCGGCCAGGCTCCCTCCGGGATGCAAACCTAGCTTGCATCCATATGGGCCGTGAAGGGGGAAACCCTGTTTCGGCCCTAGGATCAAGTGGCTTCGGCTCCTGGTCATACATTGCTTCAATGAATAATTGCCATGCCTTATTGGTCACCTTAACAGAGCTTGATTTGGCTTGCCCTTAGTCGTTTCACTTAGGTTTCTTTATTTCTAATTCATACATATTTTGTTGATGTAAAAATCAGGAGAAGCTAAAATCCTCAAGTTTAGCAGACCAAGCTCCCTTCTGGGATGCAACCCTAGATTGCCTCTGTATGGGCTGTGAAGGGGGAAACCCTGATATTAAGTAGCTTCGGCTCATGATAAAGCGTATACATTGCTTCCATGAACATAGCCATGCTTTACCTTTTTTTTTTATAGATATTGCCGAGCTGAAATGTAAATGCGTCACTTGCCCATTATGCATTGCCCTGTGATGTGTCAAGTGTCTTTGGTTTAGTTTTGTTTTTTCATGCATCTTTTGTTAGAGTTAAACTCATGGGGGGCAAGGGCTACACAACTGCAACTCTTCATACTACCCAGATAAAATTCCCTCAAAGAGAAGAGACAAAAAGGGTTGGGCAGGGTCAGTTTTAACTTCAAAAGATAGAAAAGATGGATAGAAAATGGGTCACATTGCCTTGCTTTGTTGGCCATCTTAACAGAGCTCAACTTGGCTTGCCCAAAGCCCTTTCAAATGTTAGAGGTTCCTTTCTTTCTAATTCATACATCTTTTGTAGATGTTGAACTCAGGGGAGGCTAAAACCCTTAGTATTATTCAGCCAGGCCAGGCTCCCTCCGTGATACAACCCTAGCTTGCATCCGTTTGGGCTGTGAAGGGGGAAACCCTGTTATCAAGTGGCTACGGCTCATGATCAGCGCATGCATTGCTTCCATGAACATTGCCATGTCTTACCTTTTTTTAGATATTGCCCAGCCGATATGTAAATGTGTCACTTGACCATTATGCATTGCCCTGTGATGTGTCAAGTGTCTTTGGTTTAGTTTAGTTTTTTCATGCAACTCTCAAAACCACCCAGATAAAATTCCCTCAAGGAGAGAAACAAAAAGGGTTGGGCTGGGTCAGTTTAAACAATCAAAAGATAGAAAAGATGGATAGAAAATGTGTCACACTGCCTTTTTTGAGGGCCAGCTTAACATAGCTAGGCTTGGCTTGCCTAGGCTTGGCTTGCCCTAAGCCCTTTCAAATATATCTTAGGTTCCTTCTTTTCTAATTCATACATCTTTTGTTGATGTTAAACTCAGGGGAGGCTAAAATCATCAATTTTAGCCGGCCAGGCTCCCTCCGGGATACAACCCTAGCTTGCATCTATATGGGCTGTAAAGGAGGAAACCCTGTTATCAAGTAGCTTCGGCTCATGATCAGCACATGCATTGCCTCCATGAAGAGTGCCATGCCTTACCTTTTTTTTAGATATTGCCCAACTGATATTTATGCGTCACTTGCCTATTATGCATCGCCCTGTGATGTACGTGTCAAGTGTCTTTGGTTTAGTTTAGTTTTTTCATGCAACTTTTCTAGGGGTTAAACTCATGGGGGCAGGGGCTATACAACTGCAACTCTTCAAACCACCCAGATAAAATTCCCTCAAAAAGAGAAACAAAAAGGGTTAGGGAGGGTCAGTTTTAACAATCACAAGATGGAAAATGGGTCACACTGCCTTTCTTTGTGGGTCACCTTAACAGAGCTTGACTTGGCTTGCCCAAAGCCCTTTCAAATGTCTGAGGTTCCTTTTTTTCTAATTCATACATCTTTTGTAGATGTTGAACTCAGGGGAGGCTAAAATCCTCAATTTTAGCCGGCCAGGCTCCCTCCAGGATGCAACCCTAGCTTTATTCTGTATGGGCTGTGAAGGGGGAAACCCTGATATTAAGTGGCTTTGGCTCATGATCAGCGTATACATTGCTTCCATGAACGTTACCATCCTTTACCTTTTTTTAGATATTGCCCAGCCGATATGTAAATGTGTCACTTGACCATTATGCATTGCCCTGTGATGTGTCAAGTGTCTTTGGTTTAGTTTAGTTTTTTCATGCAACTCTCAAAACCACCCAGATAAAATTCCCTCAAGGAGAGAAACAAAAAGGGTTGGGCTGGGTCAGTTTAAACAATCAAAAGATAGAAAAGATGGATAGAAAATGTGTCACACTGCCTTTTTTGTGGGTCACCTTAACAGAGCTAGACTTGGCTTGCCCTAAGCCCTTTCAAATATATCTAAGGTTCCTTTTTTTCTAACTCACACATCTTTTGTTGATGTTAAACTCAGGGGAGGCTAAAATCCTCAGTTTTAGCCGGCCAGGCTCCCTCCGGGATGCAAACCTAGCTTGCATCCATATGGGCCGTGAAGGGGGAAACCCTGTTTCGGCCCTAGGATCAAGTGGCTTCGGCTCCTGGTCATACATTGCTTCAATGAATAATTGCCATGCCTTATTGGTCACCTTAACAGAGCTTGATTTGGCTTGCCCTTAGTCGTTTCACTTAGGTTTCTTTATTTCTAATTCATACATATTTTGTTGATGTAAAAATCAGGAGAAGCTAAAATCCTCAAGTTTAGCAGACCAAGCTCCCTTCTGGGATGCAACCCTAGATTGCCTCTGTATGGGCTGTGAAGGGGGAAACCCTGATATTAAGTAGCTTCGGCTCATGATAAAGCGTATACATTGCTTCCATGAACATTGCCATGTCTTACCTTTTTTTAGATATTGCCCAGCCGATATGTAAATGTGTCACTTGACCATTATGTATTGCCCTGTGATGTGTCAAGTGTCTTTGGTTTAGTTTAGTTTTTTCATGCATCTTTTGTAGAGTTTTAACTCATGGGGGGCAGGGGCTATACAACTGCAACTCTTCAAACCTCCCAGATAACATTTCCTCAAAGAGAAGAGACAAAAAGGGTTGGGCAGGGTCAGTTTTAACTTCACAAGATAGAAAAGATGGATAGAAAATGGGTCACATTGCCTTGCTTTGTTGGCCATCTTAACAGAGCTTGACTTGGCTTGCCCAAAGCCCTTTCAAATGTCTGAGGTTCCTTTTTTTCTAATTCATACATCTTTTGTAGATGTTGAACTGAGGCTAAAATCCTCAATTTTAGCCGGCCAGGCTCCCTCCGGGATGCAACCCTAGCTTGCTTCCGTATGGGCTGTGAAGGGGAAAACCCTGATATTAAGTGGCTTCAGTTCATGATTAGCGCATACATTGCTTCCATGAACATAGCCATGCTTTACCCTTTTTTTTAATAGATATTGCCGAGCTGAAATGTAAATGCGTCACTTGCCCATTATGCATTGCCCTGTGATGTGTCAAGTGTCCTTGGTTTAGTTTAGTTTTTTCATGCAACTCTCAAAACCACCCAGATAAAATTCCCTCAAGGAGAGAAACAAAAAGGGTTGGGCTGGGTCAGTTTAAACAATCAAAAGATAGAAAAGATGGATAGAAAATGTGTCACACTGCCTTTTTTGAGGGCCAGCTTAACATAGCTAGGCTTGGCTTGCCTAGGCTTGGCTTGCCCTAAGCCCTTTCAAATATATCTTAGGTTCCTTCTTTTCTAATTCATACATCTTTTGTTGATGTTAAACTCAGGGGAGGCTAAAATCATCAATTTTAGCCGGCCAGGCTCCCTCCGGGATACAACCCTAGCTTGCATCTATATGGGCTGTAAAGGAGGAAACCCTGTTATCAAGTAGCTTCGGCTCATGATCAGCACATGCATTGCCTCCATGAAGAGTGCCATGCCTTACCTTTTTTTTAGATATTGCCCAACTGATATTTATGCGTCACTTGCCTATTATGCATCGCCCTGTGATGTACGTGTCAAGTGTCTTTGGTTTAGTTTAGTTTTTTCATGCAACTTTTCTAGGGGTTAAACTCATGGGGGCAGGGGCTATACAACTGCAACTCTTCAAACCACCCAGATAAAATTCCCTCAAAAAGAGAAACAAAAAGGGTTAGGGAGGGTCAGTTTTAACAATCACAAGATGGAAAATGGGTCACACTGCCTTTCTTTGTGGGTCACCTTAACAGAGCTTGACTTGGCTTGCCCAAAGCCCTTTCAAATGTCTGAGGTTCCTTTTTTTCTAATTCATACATCTTTTGTAGATGTTGAACTCAGGGGAGGCTAAAATCCTCAATTTTAGCCGGCCAGGCTCCCTCCAGGATGCAACCCTAGCTTTATTCTGTATGGGCTGTGAAGGGGGAAACCCTGATATTAAGTGGCTTCGGCTCATGATCAGCGTATACATTGCTTCCATGAACGTTACCATCCTTTACCTTTTTTTAGATATTGCCCAGCCGATATGTAAATGTGTCACTTGACCATTATGCATTGCCCTGTGATGTGTCAAGTGTCTTTGGTTTAGTTTAGTTTTTTCATGCAACTCTCAAAACCACCCAGATAAAATTCCCTCAAGGAGAGAAACAAAAAGGGTTGGGCTGGGTCAGTTTAAACAATCAAAAGATAGAAAAGATGGATAGAAAATGTGTCACACTGCCTTTTTTGTGGGTCACCTTAACAGAGCTAGACTTGGCTTGCCCTAAGCCCTTTCAAATATATCTAAGGTTCCTTTTTTTCTAACTCACACATCTTTTGTTGATGTTAAACTCAGGGGAGGCTAAAATCCTCAGTTTTAGCCGGCCAGGCTCCCTCCGGGATGCAACCCTAGCTTGCATCCATATGGGCCATGAAGGGGGAAACCCTGTTTCGGCCCTAGGATCAAGTGGCTTCGGCTCCTGGTCATACATTGCTTCAATGAATAATTGCCATGCCTTATTGGTCACCTTAACAGAGCTTGATTTGGCTTGCCCTTAGTCGTTTCACTTAGGTTTCTTTATTTCTAATTCATACATATTTTGTTGATGTAAAAATCAGGAGAAGCTAAAATCCTCAAGTTTAGCAGACCAAGCTCCCTTCTGGGATGCAACCCTAGATTGCCTCTGTATGGGCTGTGAAGGGGGAAACCCTGATATTAAGTAGCTTCGGCTCATGATAAAGCGTATACATTGCTTCCATGAACATAGCCATGCTTTACCTTTTTTTTTTATAGATATTGCCGAGCTGAAATGTAAATGCGTCACTTGCCCATTATGCATTGCCCTGTGATGTGTCAAGTGTCTTTGGTTTAGTTTTGTTTTTTCATGCATCTTTTGTTAGAGTTAAACTCATGGGGGCAAGGGCTACACAACTGCAACTCTTCATACTACCCAGATAAAATTCCCTCAAAGAGAAGAGACAAAAAGGGTTGGGCAGGGTCAGTTTTAACTTCAAAAGATAGAAAAGATGGATAGAAAATGGGTCACATTGCCTTGCTTTGTTGGCCATCTTAACAGAGCTCAACTTGGCTTGCCCAAAGCCCTTTCAAATGTTTGAGGTTCCTTTCTTTCTAATTCATACATCTTTTGTAGATGTTGAACTCAGGGGAGGCTAAAACCCTTAGTATTATTCAGCCAGGCCAGGCTCCCTCCGTGATACAACCCTAGCTTCCATCCGTTTGGGCTGTGAAGGGGGAAACCCTGTTATCAAGTGGCTTCGGCTCATGATCAGCGCATGCATTGCTTCCATGAACATTGCCATGTCTTACCTTTTTTTAGATATTGCCCAGCCGATATGTAAATGTGTCACTTGACCATTATGTATTGCCCTGTGATGTGTCAAGTGTCTTTGGTTTAGTTTAGTTTTTTCATGCATCTTTTGTAGAGTTTTAACTCATGGGGGGCAGGGGCTATACAACTGCAACTCTTCAAACCTCCCAGATAACATTTCCTCAAAGAAAAGAGACAAAAAGGGTTGGGCAGGGTCAGTTTTAACTTCACAAGATAGAAAAGATGGATAGAAAATGGGTCACATTGCCTTGCTTTGTTGGCCATCTTAACAGAGCTCGACTTGGCTTGCCCAAAGCCCTTTCAAATGTCTGAGGTTCCTTTTTTTCTAATTCATACATCTTTTGTAGATGTTGAACTGAGGCTAAAATCCTCAATTTTAGCCGGCCAGGCTCCCTCCGGGATGCAACCCTAGCTTGCTTCCGTATGGGCTGTGAAGGGGAAAACCCTGATATTAAGTGGCTTCAGTTCATGATTAGCGCATACATTGCTTCCATGAACATAGCCATGCTTTACCCTTTTTTTTAATAGATATTGCCGAGCTGAAATGTAAATGCGTCACTTGCCCATTATATGCATTGCCCTGTGATGTGTCAAGTGTCCTTGGTTTAGTTTAGTTTTTTCATGCAACTCTCAAAACCACCCAGATAAAATTCCCTCAAGAAGAGAAACAAAAAAGGTTGGGCAGGGTCAGTTTAAACAATCAAAAGATAGAAAAGATGGATAGAAAATGTGTCACACTGCCTTTTTTGTGGGTCACCTTAACAGAGCTAGACTTGGCTTGCCCTAAGCCCTTTCAAATATATCTTAGGTTCCTTTTTTTCTAATTCATACATCTTTTGTTGATGTTAAACTCAGGGGAGGCTAAAATCCTCAATTTTAGCCGGCCAGGCTCCCTCCGGGATTCAACCCTAGCTTGCATCCATATGGGGGCCGTGAAGGGGGAAACCCTGTTTCGGCCCTAGGATCAAGTGGCTTCGGCTCCTGGTCATACATTGCTTTAACGAATAATTGCCATGCCTTATTGGTCACCTTAACCGAGCTTGATTTGGCTTGCCCTTAGTCGTTTCACTTAGGTTTCTTTATTTCTAATTCATACATATTTTGTTGATTTAAAAATCAGGAGAAGCTAAAATCCTCAAGTTTAGCAGACCAAGCTCCCTTCTGGGATGCAACCCTAGATTGCCTCTGTATGGGCTGTGAAGGGGGAAACCCTGATATCAAGAAGCTTCGGCTCATGATCAGCACATGCATTGCTTCCATGGACATAACCATCCTTTACCTTTTTTTAGATATTGCCCAGCTGATCTGTAAATGCGTCACTTGCCTATTATGCATCGCCCTGTGATGTGTCAAGTATCTTTGGTTAAGTTTAGTTTTTGCATGCATCTTTTGTAGAGTTTTAACTCATGGGGGGCAGGGGCTATACAACTGCAACTCTTCAAACCTCCCAGATAACATTTCCTCAAAGAGAAGAGACAAAAAGGGTTGGGCAGGGTCAGTTTTAACTTCAAAAGATAGAAAAGATGGATAGAAAATGGGTCACATTGCCTTGCTTTGTTGGCCATCTTAACAGAGCTCAACTTGGCTTGCCCAAAGCCCTTTCAAATGTTTGAGGTTCCTTTCTTTCTAATTCATACATCTTTTGTAGATGTTGAACTCAGGGGAGGCTAAAACCCTTAGTATTATTCAGCCAGGCCAGGCTCCCTCCGTGATACAACCCTAGCTTGCATCCATATGGGCCGTGAAGGGGGAAACCCTGTTTCGGCCCTAGGATCAAGTGGCTTCGGCTCCTGGTCATAATTGCTTCAATGAATAATTGCCATGCCTTATTGGTCACCTTAACAGAGCTTGATCTGGCTTGCCCTTAGTCGTTTCACTTAGGTTTCTTTATTTCTAATTCATACATATTTTGTTGATGTAAAACTCAGGGGAAGCTAAACTCCTCAATTTTAGCTGGCTCTTTCTGGGATGCAACCCTAGATTGCATCCGTATGGGCTGTGAAGGGGGAAACCCTGATATTAAGTAGCTTCGGCTCATGATCAGCACATGCATTGCTTCCATGGACATAACCATCCTTTACCTTTTTTTAGATATTTCCCAGCTGATCTGTAAATGCGTCACTTGCCTATTATGCATCGCCCTGTGATGTGTCAAGTGTCTTTGGTTAAGTTTAGTTTTTGCATGCATCTTTTGTAGAGTTTTAACTCATGGGGGGCAGGGGCTACACAACTGCAACTCTTCAAACCTCCCAGATAACATTTCTTCAAAGAGAAGAGACAAAAAGGGTTGGGCAGGGTCAGTTTTAACTTCACAAGATAGGAAAGATGGATAGAAAATGGGTCACATTGCCTTGCTTTGTTGGCCATCTTAACTCTTATCCTGCCATGAGACTGCTAGCGCGCTATTGTTATAGTGCCATGTGCACGCGAGCGTGCTATCGATTGAAAGCCACGTTCATGCTAGCGAGCCACCGCTACGGTGCTTCGTGCGCGCTAGCGCGCAGATGTAATAACAGTTATTGTTCATGCCCATTGCACCGTGCTGAGTGCTTTTGCAGCGCTATTGAAAGTACCATCGCGTGCATCAGATTATCGGCTTTGGATTACGCGTCTTTGTATACAACA
>JAVYIG010009979.1:25000-73057 GCA_035222895.1 Strongylocentrotus droebachiensis | reverse complement strand
GATCTAGGCCTATGACTGATGCGTTAAAGCTTGATAATTCTTGGCTTTTTAACAAGAGATGGCAGAATCATATAAGTTCTAGATTAATGCTGTTCGAAACTGAATTTAAATTGAAAATTGACCTGTGCAAGATCGTGCGTGAAGGAGCCCTGTAAAATCAGTAGCCAAAGGGTTAACACCTGCCCAAATTGTAACCTATGATGAGTATGAATAGGGTGTCTGATCGCACACCATGTTTTGTGTGCTAAAACCCTTCCCATGACTATCTATGTACATTGCAAAATTAGTCAAGATTTTAAAAATAATTTCATATTCAAACCTTAATCTGTTGTGATCCTGAAGGTGATACTCAATAAATGAGGTGTCATATGAAAGGGCAGATTAATTCCCATATTTCCAAAGTGGGGTCATTTCAAATTTCTAAAATATCTTGGTCAAAACAGCGATTTAAATGCGTTTCCATGGCAACTCCAGAGATTTCCAACTTTTGAGAACCGACCCCCCCGAGGGATAATTAGTTCAAGTCGTAAGGAATATGTTGATGTTCTTTTTTTTTTGCTAGCCCCAAGGGATCACGTAGGATTTAAGTTTCAAAATACCCTTCCGCCACTTTTTGCATATAGCCTAATGCATTAGAATGCAGCTGTTGAGCAAAAAATGATAACTCAGCGTGAACCACTTTTTTGTCCATTCTGACCAAAATGCTATGAATATTGCAGAGTTTTTGAGGGGCTGTATCTTTTGATAGAAACATCGGTGAGTCTTGAAATTTGAAATGTATTATTCTGATTACATTTTTTATTCAAATATCTTACAAAAATTGTGAAAAACGATCCCAAATAGAAAATTGAAAAATCGTTCAGACACCCTACTATGACAGCTTTGTGAGTCTGCCTTGACAGATTTTGAACGTTATTAGGTCGATCAAAGGCCTCTATAATCCTGTAGGGTAGGCCTATTATTTGATCCAATTGTCATTTCTCTATTTCACAGGGAGCATTTTGTTGAAGCCTGTCGTCGCCAGCGCTGGAAAAGACATCTCTCACTGGTTTGACAAGAAGACAAACGATGTAAGTTTTAACCTCAAATATGTCTAGATCTCTCTACATAAGACAATTTCTGAACGCTGTTAAATGCACATAATATTATTTTCTGTATTACATAAAAGCTTTAAAACAGTTCATTGAAGCTTGAAGTGATAATCTCTTTCAGCAGCTATTCCTAATGATAATATGCTGTGTGTCAATGAAAGGTGCCATGGTGGAGTAAATAATAGCATTTGAAGTAAATGATAGTACATGTATTGTGAAGTAAATACCAGCATTAATAAAAATAAGCATAATATTCTGTTGTAATTATGTAGTTGGGAGCATGAAGCAATGACCAATGACTTGTATGCTTCATTATTTTTGCTCACCATAGTCTTACAATATATTTAATTTGAAATATCATATATTATCCATTTGAAGATATTGTACATTCACATGTTTTGTGTCCTTACAGTTTGTGTATCCAGACAATTTATTTGAATCAGTGATTTGAAGAAGTTTGCATGCAATATTTGTAATCAATATTGTAAGATTGATGTTACAACACATTATAAAAGACAAATATTTCTGATTGTTAGTAATATTTGATGCATGCTTTTGTTGAATACTACAGCAAAAATGACTGGTTTATTTTTGTTAAGCGTCAGCACACGCAAACTCCCATCGTAATTCGTGAAAAAAAAAAGAAAAAAAAAATCATACATGTACACTGCACAGCAGTCATTATCAGTACAACTTTGTCGCCCTCATTTTGCAGATACGAACACACGTAGACCCTGCCACAAAGTGCGTCTTTCCCTACTCACCCCATGGCCGCTTCGTCCACATCCCGCCCCCTTCTCCACGCACCGACTGGGCCAATGACTTTGGCAGACCGTGGTGGAAAGACGATGGATACTGTATTGGGATCTTATCCAAGAAGACAAGAATGGTCAAAGTCATCAACACTCTCACATCACAAGAGCAGATTATAGAGGTATATAACAAAATTAAGTTTCTGTTTATATTCAATTAAAACAGTACTTTTGTTGTTTTAAGTAGAGCGAGCTAGCACCAATAGATCAAGTGTATACCGTTAAAGGGACTCGGTAATCATTGCCTCAGATTCTGAAACGAAATCCTGGATTTAGCTCATGCTGCAATCATAATTATAAACCTTTAGGTCAGTCAGGAATCCAACAAATTTTACAAGATGATCGCCTGTCTGATTATCAAGATATTTATGATTGGAAATTTCATTACAGTCTATTAACCGGTCACTCAAAGATTTTCACTTTTTTGTGGCGCTTGTGTACACCATATCACAGACACTGCGAACACGTAGGGCCATGCATCTCAGATTTAACATTGTTAAACAATGCCTTTAATAATCATTATCGTTGTTATCCCACCAACTCAGGTTTGCTCGGAAGAGACCATGGATGAAATTCTCCAGCGGTACTTGAAGTGGAACGAGCACGCGGCCAGCTACACCTGGAAATACGAGGGCAAGAACCTCGACATGAACCAGACGCTGGAGGAGAACGGCATATCGGACGAGGATGAGGAGTTCTACAAGCTGAGCATGAATGATGACGAGTACCTCCGCGCTATCCACCTGTACTTCAACGACGACCTGACGGAAGCCTGATGTCGATCGCACCATCGTTCGTCGAGCGAGAGTGCCCTTTTTCATGCAAGGCGCAAGAGTATTGTTAAAACATGAACTCAATTTCATGAAGCTGTATATTTCAGCACGTGTCAATTAAAAGAGCAAATTTATGGATGCATGCCCAACATTTATAAACAACCCGATTTTGTATGGTACATGAGGAATATATAATTTCTCTCAGAATATCTTTCTTAAACTTCCTAACAGGATTACAAAGACCTATATAACAATGTGTTTAGACTAGGAGTCTAAATGACTGTAGGCATCAAGCCACTTCTTAATTTAATTTAAAGCAAAACTATCAAGCTCTTTGCTATCCTCGAAATTGGAAAGAAAGATAGAGAGAGAGGGGGTTGGGATGATACATGTATATATTTATGAAAGGGGTCAATATAGAAAAGAAACATAATAAGCATTCTCATTAGGGGGAATCCAACCCTTGTAATAAGTTCATTTGTATGAAAGTAGAAAAGAAAGATTAACTGCTGAATGGTGACAGTTTTAAATGAATTGGCCCAATAATAAGAGAATTATGAATTTTGGAAATATGAGATCACCAAATTTCAATGTTTTTTCCCTATCTTGTGGAAATGTATATCTAGTGTGCATATATGCATGAAATTTTATTATCATACATTTGTAATGTGTTGTAAATATGTACATTACATTTGTAAATATATGTATTTAAATATCACCTTTTAGTGTTTACAAAATTAAACTATTGAGGTATATTAAACCCGTTTGTTGATTATTTTTTTTGTCAAAAGTTTTTTTTTTTTTAATGGATTCAGTATTTTTGTCTCGCCTGCGTAGCAAAAAGCGAGACATAGGCGCCGCTTTTCCGGTGACGGCGGCGACGGCGGCGGCGGCGACGGCGACGGCGTCAACATCAAAAACTTAACCTAAGGTTAAGTTTTTGAATTTTTGATATAATTTTTAAAGTATAGGTTCTTAGTCAATGAAACTTGGATTATAGGGTAATCAAGTATCCCCAATCATGTGAGTAGAATTTCAGATCACAAAGTCAAGGTCAAAGGTCATTTCGGGTCAACAGACTTGGACTATGTTGTAGCATCATCATCGAAAACTTAACCTAAGGTTAAGTTTTTGAATTTTTGATATAATTTTTAAAGTATAAGTTCTGAGTCAATGAAACTTGGACTATAGGGTAATCAAGTATCCCCAATCATGTGAGTAGAATTTCAGATCACAAAGTCAAGGTCAAAGGTCATTTCAGGTCAACAGACTTGGACTATGTTGTGGCATCATCATCAAGATTTTCAAAATGCTTCGTTATTTTTCAACCGATTTTGATTTTGATTGTTTCATATGATAGGGCTAGGAAGGGGATTTAAACACAGAATCGTGAAATTCATTATCTATGCTAATTTATGCAAATTTATTTGAAATCACAAAAAATGCTTCTTCTCCTTCATTTCTCGACCGATTTTGATTTGGTTTGCTTTATCTGGTAGAGCTAACTTTGGTACACTAAACTTCTACACCGAATTTTGAAATTGTTCTCCATTAATTAATAATAGTAATTTATGCAAATTTTTTCCAAAAATAACAAAAATTGCTTCTTCTCCCTCATTTCTTGACCGATTTTGATTTGGTTTGCCTTATCTGGTAGAGCTAAATTTGGAACACTAAACTTCTACACAGAATTTTGAGATTTTACTCCCATTGATTAATTATGATAATAATGCAAATTTATTCCAAAAATAATTTAAAAATCACAAAAAATGCTTCTTCTCCTTCATATTTCGACCGATTTTGATTTGGTTTGCTTTATATCGTAGAGCTAACTTTGGTACACTAAAGGTCTACACAGAATTTTGAAATTGTTCTCCATTAATTAATTATGGTAATTTATGCAAATTTATTCCAAAAATAACAAAAATTGCTTCTTCTCCCTCATTTCTTGACCGATTTTGATTTGGTTTGCCTTATCTGGTAGAGCTAAATTTGGAACACTAAACTTCTACACAGAATTTTGAGATTTTGCTCCATTGATTATTTATGGTACTTTATGCAAATGAAATGAAATTATGTCCCTTCCAGGGCATCACATTTTTATTTTTTGACCAGTTCAAAAGTGTACCACGATATTTGTTGTTGCGAGATGCGGATGAGCACTACAATGTACGTCATTGACGTTCTGGTTTATCATATTGAATTGCGTTATGCAGGCGAGACCGCCGAGAGCGTTTCCCTTGTTTAGGAATCTTATTTGCCACATACTGATATATCTAGGTTTAGGCCATACTGTACTTCGAAGCACCACCACAGAACCCCCTCTCGCGCCATCTCAGGTCAGCTATAACAGTTTGGCCCCTTAACTCGCTGCTTCCCTAGCTGCACTTTTGGTTCTCACATCGAGTGCTCTCTCTCTCTCTCTGCTAAGGGGGAATTAGGTTTTGGGTTACGAACTGTTGGCAAGTTGACCATGAGATGGCGCTGTGCAATAAACGGTACGCTAGGTCAGAAAGTAAAAGCTTCTTTAAAAAAAAACTTCTCTAGGGTGCATTCAACACACTGCTTACACCTACATACACCCTATACATTTTTGACAAGTTAATGTGTATGTTACTACATAGTACATGCATGTCAAATGGATAAAAGAACTTTACATTGGTAGCAACTAATTTACTGATAATTTTTTGATAAGTTCAAAGCGACAGCAAGGCCTATCGGCTGAACAGAATAAGGAGTGGTAATAACATGTCTAGACAGCACTCCCATATCAGACTAAATCTAAGCCCCTCTCTCTCTCCTTTGCCAATTCCCTAGCTTCTTTTGGTTCTTATTTTTCTCTTTCTGCTTTCATTGCTCTCACTTTCCCCCTCTCCCTTCTCTTGTTTTCTATTTTGTGTATTCTTTTCTTTCTTCTCTTTGTCCTCCAAATATCTCTTTCTTTTCTCTTTACTACACTCTCCAAGGCAACCATAAGGATTGGTGTTCCTTTGCCCTTTTAATAGCGCACTGCATTGCGTTTGCCATGTTTAATGATTTTCTAATAAAAAGCATTTCCTGATGAAGCCCTACAGTCCCAAATTTGAAGTTCCAGACATTTCAATCGATCAGTGATTCAAGCCTGATTTAGACCTTGGATAAGAAGGTTCTTAGTCAACTTAACAACAAGTTTAAAGGTAAAGACCAGTATTGGGAACGCCCCAATTTCAAAAAATGAAATGGAAGCTCTCATTACCAATGTGAAAGAATATGTTTTGACTAATACATGATGATAACAAATTTGCCGGAAAATCCTACTAATTCATATATTTGGTAAATTTGTTTCTCTCATGGTCGTGTGAGAGATATAGGGTAGTCCCATATACATCTTTCTGTGTATAGTGCTTGTAACTTTACAAAGAATGGGCCAAATTTCTTATCATTTTGATGATTCCAGAACCTTGCAGATGCTAGATGCTAGATGATCAACCTTTTCTAATCGATTCCACAACGTTTCTTTCACAATGCAATCGCATGACCATTACTGGTCTTTACCTTTAACTGGTCACTGAAAATGTATTTAAATTGCAATATCTCTTTGAAGAAGTAACATTTGAAGCTCTTATTTAGAATAGGGTATACCCACACAAAACCCCTCGCATTAGGATCAAAACATGTTTTGGCGATTGGCAAAAATTATAACCTTGCCCCACATATCACCTATCCTTTTCAATAAAAGTTAAGAATGCTACATTACAGTAAGACATGTACACAAAACAGTCCAAAACAGCACCACACGTTACATATCTAATGTTTTTCTTTATTCTGTGATAACATTTCATGTCAAATTTCATTTCATAGTCGCCGATATGAGTAGCAGAGAAGTAATAGCTAGTCACAGAATAAACATAAATGATGTAAAAGGCTCTGTACAAAATTCATTCTGAAAATATGGAACATGATTACTACCAAGGTACATGTACATGAACAGATTTTTACAGTATTTACATCAATATTCAATTGTCAAACAAATCAAAAAATTTCTCTTACTCAACTTTTTTCCTTTCCTTTCTATACCTCTTTTGAATCTAATTTTTCTCTCTTTAACAAAAAAAACAATGACCTGGAAATATTTCATTTTGATCATTCCTCCTACAAATGTAAGGAGACTTATTCTACAGGCTGAAATTGGAGAAATCCTCAATACAGAAGGAGATACAAGTGCATACATGTATTACTTAAAGCATTTTTGTCAACTTAGTAAAAGGGGTTTACATTTATAGTGCAGTTTTGGTAGCAAAGAAATTTACTACCATGAGGGATTATATTGTAGTGATTTTTTTTTAGCCATGAAATTATATCAAAAAAGGAGGCAAGGTCAAAAGTAGAAAAATACATAATAAACCAATCTTGTCCTGTTGTGCATTCTTCTTTCATTCAAAAGTAAAGAGTTGCTGTATAGTGCATGCATCACAATACCAGTGCTCACAAGTGCATTATGCACATTTTTGCTTTTTACCTTGCCCCTTATTCTGATGTACTGCTCATTCCATGGCTACAAAGTCATAACAAATATGGTTTAATTTTAAAGGGGAATAAACATACTTTCTAATGATACTAAACAAAGAATGATTATCACATGACAGGAGACATATAGTGGTTAAAAATCGAGTACCGGTAACCAAACTTTTTTTTGAGGGGTTTAATAGCCACACTTTGATTAAGATCCCAGTGTATTTCTTTTTTAATGTAATCCCTTACTACAGTTCTCAGCCTGTAACCCTATGTGATGAATATAAAAGTTTGTCATCATTTTTTTTTTTTAGGATGAAACATGACATTTTTTTGTAGTTGATAAGGACAAGGGGAGGAAATGTCAGGAAAAATACAGAGGTATTTTTAAAATGGCATCATACCTGGTTACAAAAGGGAACTAAGATAATAGAAAAATAAGGTAATCCAGTTGCAAAGTCAAATTAGGAAACTCGCACCATGAACAAAAAAATAGCAGGACGGTTTGGGAATTTGTCATTAGAGTACCATCCTACCACATTCCCCTCCCCCTTCCCCTTCCTCTACCCCAACCTCCCCCTCTGCCCCTAAATCCTCCCCTTCCCATGTCTGGTCTAAACCCACCACGACCTCTCATGCCCCTACCCCTTCCACCACCCATATCATGCCCTCCAAATCCAGGACCTTCATCCATCATCCCGGGACCTTCTTCCCAACGTTCTGGATCCTCATGCCCTGGTCCTGGTCCTTGTTCTTCCTCCCACTGTCGCTTCCGGTGAGGCAATGGTGGGAACTCTTCGTGATCCATAATCGGGAGTGGTCTCTCATCAAAATCTCTTCCGGGGTTTGGGAACTCCCCATGGTTCCCTTGTCGAAAATCTCTATCTAGAGGTTCTCGAGTTCTTGCTATGGGGCTCTCGATGGACATCAAAGGAACAGGTGGACCACGCAGGTCTTGGTCTTCTGAACCAAGCCCGGGGATCCCTTCATCATCGGCTTCCATTAGGGGAAACCTGCGATTGTCCACATCTTGCATGGGCATTTGTCTCTCAAAGGAATGATTGCTTGGGCCATTAAAGCGTTGAGGGGGACCTTGCCGGAGTTCTCTGTCCCCCATATTCTCCAAGTGCTGTGGCTCCTGGCGCAAATCGACATCTCCGAATCCTGCACCTGAGACACGCTCATCACGATCCTGTCCGAAGCCATCAGATTGTCTCACAACAGGCCCATTTCTCCGCTGTACTTCCTGCGTGGGTGGCCCTGGTCTTTTTGGTGGTCCACTCATGGGACCACTCCTTGGCTCTAAGAGTGGGCCTGGCAACCCAACTACTGGTCCTTGTCTCATATCAACATCCCCAAACTGGGGTCCTTGCCTCATATCAACATCTCCTGTTCCTTCCGTTGCATCAGGTTCAGGCAGCAATGCTTCCTTTGGTAGTGTCTGCATAAGTGGAGGAGGTTGTGACTTTGCAGCTCCTGGAGTCTTTGGTTCTGGCAACAACCCTCCACCTTTACCAGGATCAGGCAACAAACCGGCACCTGGCGCGTTTGGTCCTCCACTTGGAGGCTTATCTCCTAAAAGACCCTTACTCTCAGTCCCGTTGTTGGGTGTGGAATCACCAGCTGCCATCTGCTCCTTGGACGCCTCGTTTTCCTTGTCCGCTTCGCCTGGTTTTTCCAGAGTGGTGTCCCCCTTTTCCTTTTTGGTTGGCGGGACAGCGATGGGTAGCTTGGCGAGGTGTGGGGGTAGTGGTCTCTCTCCATTGCCCTCCTTCTTGTCCATCCATCTTACTGCTTCAAGGGGCAGCAGCCCCCCTGCCCGCAGTCTCTTGGCAAAGTGTGGAGGGATGTGGCCTTCTGTGAGGAGGACCATGATTGGATTGACATGAGGCTTGATGATGGGTAGCACGGTACCTGTTAAACAAAGAAAAATGGAACAGCATTCGTTTAGAAAAAAATGTCCTTCATGCAAATAGTTATAATTTGGGGCACATTTGTGAGTTCACAGCAAGTGAATATTGAAAGAAGATAGTTCCATGGTTGTACCACACATGCTCCAGCAGCAACTGCTATCTAGTCAGTTTCCTACACTAAATGAATCCTAACATTAACCCTTGAACCAACACTATACCCAATCTATAAACAGACCCCCCTAAAAAAATATTTAAAAAAAATAAAATATGAACAACAACATACATGCCCTAACAAATCCCAGTTACAAAAAAGGATTGAAAAGCATGGCAAAGAAACAAACATTTATTAAACTGCCAATTTGAAAATGACTATCCTTAAAGACATGTCCTTTTAACCAACGGTAAATATTTCCCTACATAAAGTTTCATTTACTTAAGAGATATATTGGTAGAATAGTGAAGCAAAGAAATACAAATAGTGGTGTTGCCAATTTAATACAGAAAAGCTGATCAGTTTTTTTTTCTCTATAAATCCCTGTCGCTCGGAACGTACCTGAAGGAAGGTTTGTCTGGATGACATTCACCAAAGCTTGTTGAGCAGCTTTAGGTCCCTGTGACTTGGCAATGAACTTGATAACCTCAATAGGATTACCTAGGAAAACAAAGATGATGTTGTTGTTGTTTAAGTTTTTATTGGCGTGTATCATTCATTTAAGAACATTTATGCCAAATTCAAGTTGCATTAAACAAAATTAAATGAAGCAGAAAAAAGAAGGAAACAAAATAAGATCAACGCTGTTCAATTTTTGGCATTTCATGGAGATTCCAGACTGGTTGTCAACATAAAATCATTGACCGTTTTGTGTGTATTTTCTGGCCAGCCCGGTTCGGTTACATGAACTTGTGTTACCATTCTGTCCAGGCAAATTACAAGATTTTTTTTAAAATCTGAAAGCAAAGTGCAACTAATGTTTTAAATGACTGATAGCAGAAGAAAATATTTCAAAAAACATTCATGAATTTTTTCTCAAGAGAAATATACATGAGGGATGGCATTCATTTGGGGGAGGATATTTTCCTGAAAAACAATTCTGGACAAATTTGAGGTCACTGAAATCGCACAATATTCCTAGTGAACAATTGGGGTCGTTTGCAGAAGAAGCACACATATGTACAAACACAAGAGGATGTACATTGTATTCATAAAATAACCAAGTTCTAACAAAACTAGATTTACCATCTAGCAGATACACTCAAAGCTTATACTTGGATATGATTCTATATCTGATTATTCTGCATTCAATATCCATTCCAAAAACCAACAAATATTCAGTGACCTTTCATGGGACAGGTATTAAAGCCACACTGTCCTACTTGTAGCTACTTGCTCCCTCTATATAGAAAACAATGCCTAATCAGTAACCATTGGTCCCCTATGATCCTCTTTTTCTTATGTTAATTGAGAGCTGAGTTGATGAGATAACCACCTGTCCAGTGACCTTCCATGGTGGTCTAACCCCTCCTATAAACTACTATAGATAAGCTTTAAATTTACCTCCAAAGTCTGGAATATTGACAAGGCCAAAGGACTCTGGCTTGTCCATCTTCCTCTTCAGTTCCGTCTCTTTTCTCTTCTTGTCTCCCTCGGCCCTCTTCTTGGCATCCTCCTCCTTTTTCATCTTATCCTCTTCCTCTTTCTTCTTCCTCTTCTCTTCCTCGATGTTTGGCGCCACGCCCGGGGCCTTGTTGGCCTCCCATTCGTCCAGGAAGTTCTGGGGGACCGGTCTGGCGTAGGGGACCTTCCGTTGGGGTTTGGGTTTCAGTCTCTCCAGCTCCTCGAGGGAGGAATCGAGACCTGGGATGGAGGTGTCTAGGTTTTCCTCTGCCACCGGCATCGGAACTGTGAGATTGGACAAAAACACGATGGTGAGAATGCATGGATTTTTGATACACCACACCAAAGGGAATTTAAATATTTATGAACCATTCCATGAGGTTGGCGCAAAAGGTACAGCAAAAGTCATTCATTTAAGATTTTTATAACAAGGTATTGCAAGTTTAAATACAATGCCTCTTAATTAACGGAAAAGCAAAATGGATTTATAGTCAACACACCATTAAATAGAAGGTCGAGTTCGAGGAAGAGGTGAAAAATAATTTGTGAGCATTATCAATGTTATTATGCAAGAGTGAAAGAACATCTGATAAAAATTATTCTCTGAAAAGCATGGCTTTTCAAATACCTTAATATTCTTAATATGGCATGTAACAGCATAAAACTGTTTGTGTAGTCCCATATACGTTGTTCGTGTATTCCCATATACATATTTATATGTACAGGGCTTGTAACTTTACCAAGACTGGACAAAATTTCTTATCATTTTGATGATTCCAGAAACTTGCTGTACACACCAATACTTATATGCTAGAATCCACACCGTTTCTTTCACAATTCAATCACATGACCAGAACTCTACTTTATCTTTAAGGGATTGCACCGAAACAGGCCTGCACAGAACCCAGGGTGACTATACTACAAGTCTGAATTGGGTTGCGTGCGAAGGGTTTTATGTTCTTCTTATCTTCTTCATACGTCTTATCCGTTGGCACATATATTGTCAGGGGGGTGTTTCACAAAGATCCTAAGTTGAACTTATCTCTAAGTTGGACTTACAAATTATGGAAAGCCATTAGCATCTTTGGAAATATTTTGTAAAAGTTATTTTAAAAGGCATAAAATGTTGATTCAAATCATTCATATTTTCTATCATCAAGGAGATTTCATGTTCTGGATGTGGAATTTATAAAAAGTCTAAAATACTTGAATTTCTGCTTTTGAATATATTTCATTTTAAGGCTCCAATGGCTGTCCATAATTTGTATGTCCCACTTAGTGTTAAGTTCTACTTAGAATCTTTGTGAAACACCCCCCTGGATAAGTATATATAATTGAAGCTGATCTTAGACCTTAGACCTAGCTGTACAAATATTTTTGTATAGAGTAGGCTTGCGGTTGCACCATGTGAGAGAGGGGGAGGATTGGGGAGTCCTGAAAAGGACTATCGGTAATATTTCTTTCTTGAGTGTGTGTAGTCCTGAAAAGGGCTGTTTGTAGTCTTGAAAAAGACTCATGGTTATCTTTCTTAGCTTATAGTTCTAAGGAGAACTGTAGCACAGATTGGAGAGGATGGGTGGTAGGAGTGGCTCGACGTTTCGAACTTGTTGACTTTCCATCGTCACATGGTGCAACCGCAAGCCTACTGTATATCCACATTACCATGCAAACCGATATTTATAAGCAGCATCTAACTATTTGTTTGTTATTGATTGGTACCCAGAGCTGCCAACCTTGTGTGACCAAAAAAGGAATCATGATGGCAAAAAAAAAGGAATTTCAAGCAAAAAAAAGGAATTCATTAAAACAAAACTTACAACCACGCGAGACACAATTCCAATGCTTCTTTTTGAGAATACTTTTCTCTTCGAGTATGTTTCAACCTTAGTTTTCTATTGAATTTGTGATAAAAATAACATATTAGGGCAGTTGTTTGACTTGCGGTATTTAAAAAAAAAAAAAAAAAAAAAAAAAAAAAAAAAAAATTATAAAAAAAAATATAAATAAATAAATTAAAAAAAAAAAAAAAAAAAAAACGTATTTTGTGAAAAAAACGTAATTGGGATTAAAAAAAAACAGAATAATTCCGGGAAAAACGGAATGGTTGGCAGCTCTGGGTACCCCTTTCATTACCTGGTTCGTCTTTCTTGAGATGGTCTGCGACGCCATATTCCAATCCCATACCAGGGATAACAGGGAGAGATGTGGTGTCATCATCTAAAAAGAGAAAAGAGATTACCATGTTTGGAAGTATTTCTTAAAAGGATTGTTTAACAAAGTTAAATCTGAGATGCACGGCCCTACGTGTTATCAGTGTCTGTGATATGGTGTAATATTGAAGCCCTAAAAAAATTGTGCTTCAAAAGTATCAAGCAGTGCCTCAAAAAAGTAAAAAATCTTTGAATGACCGGTTTGACCATACCGTATTTTCCGGCGTAAAGGCCGCAGTATTTTCGGGTGAGAAAAAAGTAAACAAAGGGACAGGCCGTTACTTACGGAGCTAGCTGCCGCGCAACGCAACTGCGCAGGTCGAAAAATGCTATTTCGGATTACACCGCACATCGAGGAAGGGGTATTGTAGGATACCAAATCTGCGTACGATACAGTACTAGCTTAAAAGTCGATGAAGATCTGCTAAATTATGATCATTTTTGAGGTTTACTTCTTGTTGATTTATAAGAATATTGATGAATTGGTATAGTTTGTAAAAAAAAAAGAGTGTTCTACAAGAAAATTACGATCTTTTTGTTTGGTCCGTTTTTTTTTCTCTTTTTTTTTTTTTTTTCCTCTACGAAATGTCAAAGTTGGGGGTGCGGCCTATACGGCGGTGCGGCCTTTACGCCGGCAAATACGGTACTCATTTTCCCCAATAGAGTACCAAAGCTGTGACGTCATAAAAATCTATTTTATATCTCAATTTTTCTTCATTTTCCGAAAGAGCATCAAAAATAATGTCCAAATGTCGAAAACCAATTTAAAGTGTTAGGTATTGGCTGAGATATGACCATCTGAATTAATATATGTCCTATGGGAACTCAGTGTTATATGCTCTGGCTATAACTGAGCTAAAGGTTTATAAGTATCATTGTAGCATGAGCTAAATCAAGGATTTTTTTAAGGATCAAAGACAAAGTTATCGGCTCCCTTTAAGATTCAATTCAATATTGCCAGCGACCCTATGAATCAATCCATTTAGTTGACCACAATGTAAATAATAACTCTTAACTATTCAAGGGGCTGTTGCAATCACCTAACAGAGAGTTATTTAAACAATTTGCCAATAACAACACTGCAAACAAGTATTTCTTTAAGTATTTCTTGAATTTTCTCTCTTACCATTTCAGCCATTTGTAGATTTCCGACTTTAAAATAAAAGTTGGGATTTTCTAAAAGTGTTTATACATCTTTAGGAGCGCTACAACAATCATCTTGATCAAAAGAAGAGGCCTCTTAAATCTTGGGAAATGATGTTCTAATAAATTATGTATTCTATGAATATTAGTTTTAAAATTACATTCCTCTAAACCCATTTTTATATCAAAATTCCTGATGCCTATCAGTTACAGCAGACACAAGAAGTAAACTGACCCCAAGGTATACTACTGTAAAATAAGAATGTGTAATATGTTCCCAGAGGAAAGAACAGGGGGGCATTTCACAAAACTTGTCATCAGTGAAAAATGACAGTTTTTGTTATAAGCTACTGAAATCCTCACTCCTGATTGGTTTTTAGCAGATTTGTCACCGATTTTTGTCATTTGTCATTGAAAAAAGGCTTTGTGAAACGGGACCCTGATGCTTACCAAACTCCAGGAGGTCCTCTGAGGTTCCAATGGGCAGGGTATTTAGATTGTATCTGTCTCTCATCTTATCCCCGGGTCTGTTTCTTGTCCAGAATTTCCTGTGAGTGAAAGAAGCCAGCATTGAATTGAACAAGACATACAATAGCATATATAGTCTGCCCTGGCGAAGAGGAGTTGAATCAAACTTGCTCCACCTGGGGGGTGTTTCACAAAGATCCTAAGTTGAACTTATCTCTAAGTTGGACTTAAACATTATGGAGAGCCATTTGTAGCCTTAAAATTAAATATATTCAAAAGCAAAAATTCAAGTATTTTAGACTTTTCATAAATTCCACATCAAGAACTTGAAATCTCCTTGATAATAGAAAATATGAATGATTTGAATCAACATTTTATGCCTTTCAAAATAACTTTTACAAAATATTTTCAAAGACAGCTTTTCAAGTCCAAATAAGAGATAAGTTCAACTTAGAATCTTTGTGAAACACCTCCCAGCAAAGATTACATTGCAGTCAACATCCTTCATTAATCAAATTCAAATTTCAGCTCTGGACCAAACAGAATACATAAGCCCAACCCTGACCTTAAACCTAATATAAAACCTACGTAGAACCTTAAACCCAACTCTGTAACTTTGATGAAACTAGATGGAACTTCGACTGCGCGCAGTCGAAAATGATGCCTCCGTCATAGAGCAAGTTTACAAACCAAAACAGAAGAAATTTTTCAAATTCAAGTTTCATTATAATCCATTAACAGGTTCTCAGAATATCGTGATTACAAAAATCCACTCAGTTCATTGGCTCTGCAAGATGTCCCGAGTTAAATAGTAATCCATCTGTCAGTTCTAATGATAATGCGATCACAAGCTATTTTTGCATACATAATGAGCCCTGTGACCTTTGACCTTTGACCTCGTGACCCCAAAATCTAATCAGTTCATCGGCTCTGCAAGATACATACATGACCAAAGTTTGGCAGGAATCCATCAATCGGCTCTTGAGATAACGCGATCACGAGCTGTTTTTGCATACATAATGAGCCCTGTGACCTTTGACCTTTGACCTTGTGACCCCAAAATCTAATCAGTTCATCGGCTCTGCAAGATACATACATGACTAAAGTTTGGCAGGAATCCATCAATCGGTTCTTAAGATAACGCGATCACGAGGTTTTTTTTGCATACATAATGAGCCCTGTGACCTTTGACCTTTGACCTTGTGACCCCAAAATCTAATCAGTTCATTGGCTCTGCAAGATACATACATGACCAAAGTTTGGCAGGAATCCATCAATCGGTTCTTGAGATAACGCGATCACGAGCTGTTTTTGCATACATAATGAGCCCTGTGACCTTTGACCTTTGACCTTGTGAGCCCAAAATCTATTCAGTTCATTGGCTCTGCAAGATACATACATGACCAAAGTTTGGCAGGAATCCATCAATCGGTTCTTGAGATAACGCGATCACGAGCTGTTTTTGCATACATAATGAGCCCTGTGACCTTTGACCTTTGACCTCGTGACCCCAAAATCTAATCAGTTCATCGGCTTTGCAAGATACATACATGACCAAAGTTTGGCAGGAATCCATCAATCGGTTCTTCAGATAACGCGATCACGAGAACGGGACGTACGGACGGGACGTACGGACGTACGGACGTCCGGACGGACGGACGGACAACCCGAAAACATAATGCCTCCGGCTACTTCGTAACGGAGGCATAATAAAAGCACATTGCAAAAGATTCAACTCCTCCAGACCTATGAATCAAAAGAGGTGTGGCAATTTTTACCACTCTCCACTACCAGAAATGGATGACCGCTACTTACGTTGAGTGATCGTTGGATCCTGAACATAACATATGGCCCAATGGATGCCATGCCAGACTCCATATGATAGATTCATGTGCCTCTTCGATGCCTCCAATCTCCTTGTCATGCCTGAGGAGAAAATAGAGAACAGTTTTAGTTATACAGTCAAACCTGCTTTAGTGACCACATTTTTTGTTTCCCTTAAAAATGGTTTCTCATTGAAACATGTACTAAAGGAACCTGTCTACAAAGAACACTTTTTGTGTTTCCCTTGGGCGGTCGCTATAGACAGGTTTGACTGTATCATGAAAGTATCTGATCCTCAACATATACATATGACCAAAGAGATGTCATGCCAGACCCCAGACACATGCTAGACACATGGGGAGTGTTTCACAAAGATCTTAAGTCAAACTTATCTCTAAGTTGGACATAACAATTATGGAAAGCCGTTAGCCTTTTTGAAAATATTTTGTAAAAGTTATTTTAAAAGGCATAAAATGTTGAGTCAAATCATTCATATTTTCTATTATCAAGGAGATTTCATATTCTTGATGTGGAATTTATGAAAAGTAATTTTTGCTTTTGAACATATTTCATTTTAAGGCTACAAATGGCTCTCCATAATGTTTAAGTCACACTTAACTCTTATCCTGCCATGAGACTGCTAGCGCGCTATTGTTATAGTGCCATGAGCACGCGAGCGTGCTATCGATTGAAAGCCACGTTCATGCTAGCGAGCCACCGCTACGGTGCTTTGTGCGCGCTAGCAAGCAGATGTAATAACAGTTATTGTTCATGCCCATTGCACCGTGCTGAGTGCTTTTGCAGCGCTATTGAAAGTACCATCGCGTGCATCAGATTATCGGCTTTGGATTACGCATCTTTGTATACAACAGTCAGATTGGATTTTCTCGAGTAATTCAGCGATTTGTTTTTTGTAAAGATTTAAATAACACGCACTTGAACCAACCTTAAAATTAACTTGGCACGCAGGAGATTAGCACTGTGGCACAATAGGAATTAGCACTGTGGCACTGGTTGCATTGTATGGGTGGCAGCTTAAGAGTTAAGAGTTAAACTCGACCTAGAATCTTTGTGAAACACCCCGATATGATATCTAATTATGTCCGATAGCTTCGAGGCCATTGGGGCTACAATGAAATGGACCCTGAGACACAGGTTCTCCATAACTTTCTGTCTTAAGCTGTCCTGGTTAGCTGCTCAAATGACATTCCCGTCCACACTTGATGTTACCAGGCTATGTCCTAGTTGGTCTGCCCCTCTTTCTTTTCCTATTAGTTCCCCCTTGCAGGATGGTGTTTGAAAAGCTATTCTTTCCATCTAGTTACAGGCCCAAATCACAGTAGCTGCCTTCTTTTCGCAATTGTGATGTGGTGATCCTGTTCCCATAAATAACTCTCCATTATCCCTCTTACTTTATTGTTGGAAGTGAAGTGGAAATGCAGAAGCTTAATACACTTAATCTCAAAAGCTTCTTTTATTAGGGACTGTACGCAAGGATTTTTTTTGTTTTTTTGTTTGGGGGGGGGGGGGGGCTTTAAAGGGGCTTACATTTCAAGCTTGCTAGCATGAAAATAACACTTTAATTTGTTTTGCATTGAACTCTATGCAAATTTTTGGGGGCTCTTTTTGGCATTTCGGGGGCAAATTCGCCTGAGCCCCCATGATTTTTTTCCCTGACTGTATGCATGAGGCCCATGTCAAAATATTACATTTTGGGAACCTGCACCAAGATTTTAAGCGCCTATGTGTTCCAGGCACCTACATGTATTTTACAGTGTAATGCCCTACCTTCATGCCACATGTACAAGTAAATGGGATTATATACACAACAAATATTTAAAGCCAGTCTGCACTAGTTTGGCCAGGGGGGATTAGACCTCCCTGCAAGGTCACTGAGAGGTGGTTATCTCATCAAATCAGCTCTCAATTAACATAAGAAAAAGGAGATCATGGGGGACCAACAGGCACCGATTAGGCATTGTTTACTATATAGAGGACGCAAGTAGCTATAAGTAGTACAGTGGGGCTTTAAAAAAAAGAGAAACTATGGGTAGTCTGAAGAATGGATAACTGACCATGCTGTTGAAGCCACTTACCCAACTTGCCAGAAGAGGATGCCCCCATCGGAGCCTCCTGATACAAACATGTCCTCATGTATAGGATGCCATGCTATGGCTGCAGGTGAGAGATAGAGATACATGTGAAGAGTTTAATTCCAAAAGGAGCTAAATCCATTTTTGTAACTTCAGAGAAAAAAGAAATTGTTTACCAAATTTTGTACAGGCGTCTTAGGAATAGTGATATTAAAAGGTGCATTTTTTCATAATTGCTCGCAAGATTTAGGTAAATAATTGTGTTGAAAGACGGTTACTTCAGTGAACAATGTTCTGATCAATAACTCAATTTTCATCAAAAGTGGATTTAGCTCCTTTTGGAATTAAGCTCTTCATGTTTAAATTAAAGAACAGGGGGAGACAGAGAGAACGAGAGGAGATAAGATAAAGTAGTATGAAAGAACAAAACAGGAATATGCAGGATGGTAAAAGAACAAAAGAAAAGAGTGCAAGGAAACACAGGGAAATACAAAATTAGAGAAGTAGAGGAAGGAAAGAGTGAGAATGAAGAAGAGAAGACAAGCATGAGACCACGGAGAGGCCAAGATAGTGAAAGACATCAGAGAGAAACTGATGGAGGAGATACAAAGAAGAGAGACAGATAGAGAAAATGACAGAAAAATTTGTACATGCAGCTTTCCTTGGCTATTTGAAATGAACTGATTATCAATTTGGTCGTCTTCCATCTATATGAATAACAATCTATATGAATAACTAATACCTTAAATGGGAAAGTACACCCTGATATTAAATTGTTTTTATAGAAGCGGGAAAATGAGAGGAACAGGTCAGTGAAACTTGGAGCAAACTCCTATTAAAAATATGAAAGTTATGAATTCTTGCAGTTGAGACCTCGCAAAATACGTCACAGTGCTGGCGATTTGTGTTTGAGGGATCGCAACTTTCTTATTTTAATCAGCTTTTGCTTAAATGTTCACTGACATGTTTCTAACAATTTTCTGCTCCTATAAAGGAATAGTTGAGTTCTGTTGCAAAGGGCGCTACACAAAATAATTTTTTTGTGAGATAATGAAAAACTGAGTGTCAAATTTGAAAGAACATACAATTTAAATTACAACTATCCCTTTCACAATTTTCACCAAGATCCATAAAAACAATGGCCAATGTCATGCATCACCAAGTTTGCTTGCCAGGAATTTGTCAGCTGTACCCAGCAAACAAGTGCTTTGTGTTTGTAGCCTAAAAACCAAACTTCTGAACTATTCTAGCAGTATCTCCTTTATCATCAATTGATGGGGGAGAGGGGGGACTCGATGTGGAAAGGGCTAATGCAAAGCTGCCAACTTTGTGCAACCCAAAAAAAAGGAACCATGATTACAAAAAAAAAGAAGGAAAAGAAATCAATTAAAAAAAACATATTTTATGAAGAAAAAACTTAATTTGGAGGAAAAAAAAAAGAATAATTCTAGGAAAAACATATTGGTTGGCAGCTCTACTAATGTCACAGCGTGTGTTCATACCTGTTGCTTCTTTCTTGTGCCCCCTGAATGTGAACAGCTCCTTCATCATGCGAATGTCAAAGAGCTTGACCAGGTGGTCCCTGGACGCGGTCAGAAGCCAGTTGCCGTTCATGTTCCACTTGACCGACATAACGGTGGACTTGTGGGCGTGGAGGGTGCACAGGGACTCGCCTGTCCGGGAGTCCCACAGCTTGACCGGCTGCTGGGAGTCCTTGCTGCCGGACACGACGATGCTCTTGCTCGGATGCCAGTCAACGCACCGCACGTCAGCACCATGACCTTTGACACAAGAAGCATAATAATAGAGGGCATAACTCATCAAGGTCAGGGCACCGCACTTAATATGTTACTGCTGTGTCGTCTTACAATGGACAGGGGGGTGTTTCACAAAGATCCTAAGTCAAACTTAACTCTAACTTGGACTTAAAAATTATGGAGAGCCATTTGTAGCCTTAAAATCAAATAAATTCAAAAGCAAAAATTCAAGTATTTTAGATTTTTTATAAATTCCACATCAAGAACATGATATCTCCCATGAAATAAAAAATATGAATGATTTTAATCAACATTTTATGCCTTTTAATAAAACTTTTATAAAATATTTTCTGAGATGCTAACGGCTTTCCATAATTTTTAAGTCCAACTTAAAGTGAAGTTCGACTTATGATCTTTGTGAAACACCCCCCAGGGCACCACACTTACTCTGTTACTGCTGTGTCATCTTACAAAGGCCAAGTCATGTAGTATTTTAGTTATCTCCCAGTCAGCGGGAGGTGGGAAGATTCTGCCAAATTCTGCCCCCCTCCCCCAACCAATGTCTTGGCCATGGAGTAATTATAAATAATTAAGACACTAGGCTATATTCATTTTGGCTGGCTTTAATTACAAACTAGTTGTGTTGAGAATCATGGTACAGGATCTTTAACTATACATGTATTTATATGAAGTCCAAACTAAGGTATACTATTTAATGGAACACTTCCCATGGATTGGAGTGTGTGACCGCGGTGATAATAATTACAATAGAAAGTGCTTAGAAACGTAACATTAAGTGCTATACAAATGACTATTATTATTATTATTATAATAGTACAGGTTGTACTACTGGGCCATGTCTTACAAAGAGTTGATATTAATCGCAACTTATTTGCGATTGATATCAATCGCAACTATGTACATTACAGATAGGAGATTGCAAACTTGCGATTGATTTTGATCAATCGCAACTCTTCGTAAGACAGATCTATGTGTCATACAATCCAAAGGCATCAATGGACATTTTATCCTAAAATCATGTGAAGCAGTAGCTTTTCCCTAGCCAGACTCATTGATTAAAGGGCAATCCAACTTTTAGAGAAAGGTGATTTGAAGGCATAAGAATTATAGAAGCAGATCAGGTGGAGAAAGTTTTAATATCATTAGTTTAACTACAAAGTTATGAATGTTCCCAAGTTTGAGATTCACAAAGGTAAAAATTTAGTGTGCTCAACTTTCAATCAACTCCTTATTCCAGACTGAATTGTGCATTTGAATTGTGAGCAGGGAAAAAAAATCCCACATGGAACAGTCATGATTTTTCATCGTTTATCTAATTTTTGTTCTCAATCTTTCACCAGCCATGTCTCCCAAATTTGCCTTCACTCCAAGCAACTGTTTACCAAAGTTGAATTATAGTACCCTTCAAACTATATGCATACGCTGCTCTAAAAATGCAATTATAACCCAATTTTCTTGAGACAAAATGTAGGTCACATTTTCTCTTCTTCGATGTAGTCTGCTTCCTTCTATCTTGAAGATTCTTGAAGATTCTCTCATTGCTGATTTAATGGCAACTGGCTATGACAGCTCTGTTTATGAAGAGATGAATAAAAGGGGGTGCCTCTTCACCTATGCACTTTATTCATTGGGGTCATAATGCCTAGGGGGCGTTTCACAAAACTTGTCATCACAATTTTTGTTATAAGCTACTGAAATCCTTGCTTCTGATTGGTTATCAGCAGATTTGGCACTGATTTTGTCATTTGTCATTGAAAAAAGGCTTTGAGAAACATCCCCCTGGCATCCACTTCTGCAGTATCACAGCATGATATATCACAACTTCACAAGCATTGAAGCTCTAATCTATTCTATGTGGAGTTCAATTTTCCCTGCTAGCGATTAAACTGCATAATACAGACTAGAATATTAGACTAATCCCATGCTATTCGTCTTTACATGAGATTAGTGATAGCCTATGAACTCCAGACTCAAATGACTGTTCATTTAAAGAGAAGGTTGAGTTCTGGGAAGAGGTGACAAATAATTTGTGAGCGTTATCATTGTTATTATGGAAGTGTGGAAGAACAGCAGATTAAAAATGTTTTCTAAAAAGCATGGCTCTTCAAATGCCTTATTATTCTAAATATGACATGTAGCACTTAACAGTATAAAAATTGTGACAGATTTTTACGCCACATGTTCGTGTAGTCCCATATACATCTTTCTGTGTACAGTGCTTGTAACTTTACCAAGACTGGGCCAGATTTGTTATCATTTTGATGATTCCAGAACCTTGCAGTACACACCAAAAATTAAATGCTAGATAATCAATCTTTTCTGATCGACTCCAAACTGTTTCTTTCACAATGCAATCGCATTGAGCATAACTCAATTTTATCTTTAAGGGTAGTGTAAACCCATTCATCCCAGAACAGAAGACAATAACCATAAAACCAACAATTTTCACAAATTGTCAAGGACAGCTATTTCCGCACGAACTTTCAGTAATTACAGAGATAAGATTGGTTCTGTGTTTTTTGGCTTGAAGACATTCCTTAATCTGAACGACTTGCAAGAATTAAACTTGCACGAAAATGCCTGGTAGTACAGAAGAGCTTCTAAGCTTGTGATAAAATTGTGATACTGCATCATCAAAGTGAGTGCCTTGCATATCATCTGCCTGCATGGAGGCCGTTACAGCCATTGAGAATACACTGCTCTTACGGCCCTCTTGTGATGGACAGCTGATGATGTATCTGTAGGCCTGTCTTCATCAGCTCGACTTCATCAGCTCGAGATTGCCAAATAGCCCGCTATTTCTGATTTGGGAAATAATCCAGAAGCTACAAATCGCGTCTTCATCAGCTCGAGACTTGACCTCGAAACTTGAAACTAGAGCTCGAGAAATGAGCTCGAGAGATTTGCTCAGCGTTCGCGCATAGTGCGAGTCTTCGGGCTGGTGAAGACGCACCGGACAAATAGCGAAATATTTTGCAAACTAGCCCAAGATATCTTGGGATGACTATCTCGACCAACTATCCCGCTAATTGGAACTTCGGGCTGATGAAGACGGAAATCAACTGGATCATTTGCGATCGGGATAGTTCAAATAGCGGGAAAGTTGGCAATCCCGAGCTGATGAAGGCAGGCCTTGTGGGAGATCTCTGCCGGAGCTTTCAACCATGCAAACGAAACCCAGACTCTTATCATTTCTCCTTGTGTCTACATCACCCGCCATCGATCGGGAAAAAAAATGAACACCACGTACCTCTCAGGATCTTCTCCTCGTGACATCGCAGGAAGTCCCAGATTCGCACGGTCCCGTCGTCAGAGCAGGTGCAGAACTTGGTATCTAACGGCGCAAAGCTGGTGGAAGGGGAGGGAGTAGGTGAGGACACATGGTAATTTGATGTCTCTTGGTAAAATCAGAGATCGATGTTTAATACTTAGGGGGATATCATGGCTTACATTACATGGACGGTTGATAGAATTCTGCAAAATGACATAAAAAATGTGATTTGTTACATCATGTGCAGAGTCATCTATACACAGAGTTTGGCCAACCCGGTTCGAGTTAGACAATATGGCGACTACTGCTTTGTTGGGTAAGCACAAAACAAAAGAATATATGCCATGTTGTGACCAAGTGAAACCAAGTTGGCCAAACTTAGTGTATAGATGGCTCTGATCATGTGAACCAAACACGTTTGGTTTGACTAGTACCTAGCATTTTTGCACTTTGAATTTGATTTTGTATCTTTTTGAACGCAGAAATAAAATCAATCAAACAAACAAACCTAATGTGAACCATGAACATCTTTTTCTGTCATGAATCTTCCTCAATTCCTGTCTTATACATGAAGGAGGAAAAAGGTATTTTAATGTAAGGGGAGTGCTTTGATATACCAGTAGCATATGACACAATAAACTGTATCAAAAATGTTGAAATGATCTGCCAGTTTGATAGTTTCATGAGGCTGATGCTACCTTTTAATTCCAAGACACTATGTCAAGTCTTTTGCTGATTGTTTCAAAGGGAACAGACCTCATTTTGTGAAAAAACCGGGGCTGTGCTTAAAATTTTGTACAGGGTATATTATCAAAAACGAAAGAAAGAAAACTCTGGTCAATGTAAACAGTGACAGCAGCTATCTAAAGTGCCTAAATTAAAATGTCAATGTACCTAACAAGATTTTGAGCCCCAATTTTTAAGGATGGCAAAAGCACTCCTTGACTATTACACAACATTTATTACAATCTGAAAATCTACCATCCCTCGTTTTAACATAAAGCAGAATTCTATCAACTTCTCTCCCATTCTTCTCTAATGCTCACTGCTCCGGAAACAAACATCATCTTAAAGAGAAGGTTGAGTTCTGGGAAGAGGTGAAAAATAATTTGTGAGCATTACTCATTCTTATTATGCAAGTGTGGAAGAACATCAGATAAGACATGTTCCCTGAAAAGCATGGCTCTTCAAATGCCTTCATATTCTAAATATGCATGTAACATCGTAAAGATCGGGGGGCCGGCTTTTTACGCCACGTGTTCGTGTAGTCCCATATACATCTTTCTGTGCAAGTGTTTGTAACTTTACCAAGACTTGGCCAAATTTCTTATCATTTTAATGATTCCAGAACCTTGCAATACACACAAATTCTTATATGCTAGATGATCAACCTTTTCTGGTCGGTTCCACACCGTTTCTTTCACAATGCAATCGCATGACCAGAACTCAACTTCATCTTTAAAGACCTCTGTATACTCTACAATGCGACAACAACAAGATTTGGAGAAGGTTTGAATTAGAGTAAGACACATGCATTAGAAGTTTTTAAAAACAAGAACAGCCTGCCTTGTTTGAGATTCAGTAACAGTCATATATACCAATAGTTAGACCAAGAACTGTAGGCATTAGATTCCAGGACCTTCCTTGTGGTAGAAAGGCCTAGTCAGTGATGACTAGACTGTCACAATCTAGCAACTGGTCAGACACTGCCTCAATTAAGACCCGACTGGGGGTTTCTGTCTGATTAAAATATACGATCAGCAAGAACCTGGAAGCTGCAGTAATAATATGATTGCAGGGCCCTCAGAGAGAACAAACAGTATTAATACTGATGAGGCTACCCTGGGTTAACAAGACATATTATTATTATGAAATATTTTGAGATTTCAAATCTTCTGAACATGCATGTACTCCGATCGCCACTTTCTCCAAAACTTTTGCCTATTGTACGGGGAGGGGCTACACTATGACATCTTCTGAGGCTACTTCTCTTTGCTCAACACAGATCCCTAGAATATGCTTTGATCTGTAAAAAAAATCTGCAGACAAAATTAAATTTCACCTGGAAAATTTAGGAAAACAATAACAAATTGCAGTGTATTTATTTACTCCCCCCCCCCCAAAAAAAAAAAGACTTCTTTGGGGGAAATAAAGGTCAGCGGCAAATATTAGATGTGAGACTGATCGATGTTAAGATTTTACAAAGTATGGTCGATACCATAAGAATATAATAAAAGTCAATGGGTGGTATTCTGGTAGCGGTACTAAGTTAGTCCACACTTTTATGGAGTGCCTGTTGCCAACTCATTTATCCTGTACTGATTATTTTAACCCTGCAATGAAAAGTGTCCGAAAAAATAATTTTGCAATGAAATGGGAAGAAAAAGATAATATGAGTGTGAACTGAATTTTAACAAAGTCTTTGGTAGATTATCTTGTCTATTCTTGTTTAGTCTGGACTTAGTCCTGGCTTAACTTATGAGAATACCACCCAATGTGTTCATCTTGGGAGAAAAATGAAATTTGGGGTTGGCAGAGAGGAAGTCAGAAGATATCGCATCACACACACACACACAAATCAAATGCAAACGTCAAAATTGATTCACCATTCTAACCCACACCAAATATATAAATGCGACAATTCTATTTCTAGGAAAAGCACAGGAAATAATTTTGTTTTAAACTTTTCAAAAGATTTTCTCGAACCCAATAGATGATTCAGGCTCCTTTCTAAACTAATAAGCAACCAATTTGAGACATGATTTTTTCGGCACTATTAGATTTGAGACTTCTTGAAATATTAAATGTCATGAACAGCTTCACAAGGTAGACTATTGGGTTTTTTAAAGGTTTTTTTTTAAAAGTCATTTCTTTTGTGACAAATTGCACTTCCCAACCATATTTCATATCTAAAAAAAATAATATATAAATATATTCCTCAAATTTACAAGATAATTGATGTTCAAAGGGGGAATTTGTCATTTGGCTCTGACTACACAATAAAGCTAATAGTTTCAATAGTTATTCCCATACTTAATTGGTACTTTCTGCAAGAAGAAAGCAAATAATGTAATTTAGCATGTCAGGCTAAGAAATGGGAAAGCTTCAATTTTGACATCTGCACAAGCTCTTGTCATTAATTGGATAAGTCTTTCAAACAAACACTCCTCATAAACACACTGTTCTCGATTATTTCACACGCAAAATATGATGTTCACTGAGTGACAAAAGTTACCTTTCAATTTTTTTCCACAAAACATAGCTTTCCACTTAGGAGCAAATAGGGTATTCAGTAGGAGTAAGGTTGTACATATCTTAAAACAGATTCCCAATACTGTTTGGAAGAATAGTGGATTTTTTATGACTAGTAAATTTTCTGGAGAGAAATTATTGTACTCTTCGTATTTTGGATTTTCTTTCTTGTAAACGCTCAGTCATTTTGTACGGACAGCATTTTTTAAAGATGAAATACCAAAGGAATTCATAAGTTGAATACAGTAAATACATTCAATTTTACTTACATCCACCATAGTGGGACTGAAAACAAAACAAAACATAATTTTCAGATCATGTGGATATCATTTTATTGTTGTTTTGTGTTGTCTGTGTTTTTTATGTTTGATTTTTCTATTCTATTGGTACAGAGAAGTTTCAACTTTTCTTTCTCTTCTACAAGATTAATTTGTTCCAATATGTACAAAACCTTTCCGCACTCAATGAGCATGTTCTGCAGAGAATTATCATTGTGACTCAACTTAAGTAAAAAAACAAAAAAGGTTGAACATTTATGTGTTTCACATGTTTTCAGAAAAGTTCCCCTTTGTGATACGTTTGGTTGCATGGGAGGAGTGTGTATCGAACCAAAGCACATTACGATTGGAAAATGTCAGTCTTGCACCTTCAAGTAGTTGGGCAATGTCCCACCCGGTTTGCTTTCGTCGGAGACGTACTTCACAAATATAGATGGTGTAATTGAAGAATGTGAGTGGAGTGTAGCCTTTTTAAAATGACAGGACCAGATGAACCCAAGTTCTTGAACATTGAGGACTCAATACTTTCCTCCACTTACACTGTACATCGCTAAAGTTATAGAGTGGTAAATTTCTACTTCTGCAGAGTTTCTTTTTAAAGAAATAAGGGATAAATCTGATCATTCAAAGTTATCCAAGCCAAAGTGTCAACGTGCGCAAGATTAACTTACATACAGTGGAATTTAGTTTACCACCTAGTAAAAAAAAATGGTTTACAAAATAGAATCTCATTCAGATATAAAACAAATATTGTACATACACATGACTCAAATTGTAAAGATATTAAAAAGTCTTTAATTTTGTTTTGATATGTGTATTTGATAGTTGTAATAAATCATTTTTTTTGGTGTAAAGCTGACCTATGGTATATTTTTAATGTATTGAAAGATTTGCTTAGAAACTTGAGGCAAAGGGTCTCCTTCTCTCTTTCTCTAAATAAAACACTCTCGTAACTAAGTTAATCTCATCCTGCACTGGCTGCATGCTTGGAATATATTTTTCTGTCTCATGCTCATTGAACACAAACCTATAAATATTATTTCTCACACACTTGTATCCATTTCCTTCAATTTTATTAATTTTTCCTGTATTTATATTTGATGATTTTTTTTTATTTGAGTTTATTCAAATATGTATTTCAATTCATTTCAAATTCAATCATTGAAAACAATTCCAAAGTAATTTAAAGTTTCACTTAAAATTATCAATGTCATGCATTTGTTTATTTCAATAAGTCCTTTTATTTTTTATTTTCAAATCTTGTCAATTACTATTTCTTCTCTTGCATCACTCTCATACACTTCTCAAAATTTATTTCTTTATAATCGAAACAATTGTATGAATTCTTATTGGCAGCACTTAATATAATAATCATATTCAAAACAAATGTTGCGTTACCTCTAGTAGCCCTTTCAATTTTCAAGTGAGCCGTACAATCTACAGATACATAGTGCAATAGAATTTGTAATACAGTAAACCCCACGGAAATACAAAGTACTGTATAAATCCAGACAGTCTGAAGGAGCATTGCAATTGTTGATATAAATATACATGTGGCATAAGAATCATAGAAACATAGGTGACATAGAAAACTCCTTATTAATGAACTACAAGTAACATTATACTTCTCTTTCTTCAAATTGCTACTGAATAATTTGCCTGGAAGGCCTCCCGACTGGGCTACTGTTAGGTTGTAGTACCTTGCGCATCGTACGGCCTGGTCTTTGTGGGCTTGATACATCTGGACGTTGTTCATGTTGGACTGCCAATACTTGATGAAGCCTTGGTCATCTCCGGTCAGTAGCCACATGTCGTTGCGACTCCACGTCATCGTCCGGACGGCACACTCGTGGGCCTGCGAAACAAAGAAAAACAATCGACCTTAGTTTTCATCCTAGAGGCACTATCATACCTGCCAACATTTGAAAAATGAGAATTAAGAATTTTTAGCACGGTATCTCTTCTAAAATAAGAAATCTGTACCCTTAACAGGCGTTTGCACATGCAGCGGCAGTGTAACTGGCAATACGCGGTAAATCTGTGCAAAAAAGCAAATACAAATTCGCTGCTCAATCATGCAGCCCTTCAACGCACGCAATGCGTGAACTCTCACATCGCGGCATATGATAAAACAAGCTTAAAATTGGCTTAAGCAACAGAACAAAACAAAAAAACAAAAACAAAAACAAAAATTGAAATTTTGAAAATCCGGGATATCCCGCATTCTGGGGTCCTAAAAATCCAGAAAAACAGGATATTCCGGATTATTTGGGAGGGTTGGCAGGTATGAACTATGTGTGTTTTGTTTACTGGGGTCCTAACTACTAAAAAAGAAAAATGCAATGAAATACAATGAGCAGGAAAAGATGATTATAGAAATATATTTGGGTGTCTAGAAGATGACATGAAGCCTGTAGTATAAACAAATTAAATATATATAAGATATTGAATAAGGCAGACTAATAGGACATTTATGCTACTCCGAGTTTCACGCCTTTCAAGCGATCGTCGGGCAAATGATAGCATTCTTAAAAGTACATGATTACTCTACAACCTGGGTACAGATACGCTCAAAATAATACAATACAATAAGAATTACTCATGATGGGTGAAGGGGCCGTTGTAATTGCTCAGTTACTGCGCTGGATTTCTAAACATGTAGGTTATGGGAGGGGGTATTGCAGAATATTCTCCACTAAGGTGTTAGTATATAAATATTTATTTATCTAAGTATAGTCTCTTTTGAAGTTGCAGAGATAGAATTGTTTTCATGGCGGCATATGGAGATGAGTTCTGGTCTTTTGTTCAGGAGTGTCTGTTCCTCGGCGTTGATGATGGCAAGAAATCATGGTTAGGCACAGGTTGTATTTCTTTGTTTCACTGGAGTACGCGCTGGCCTTTCTGGAGATCGACCAATTGATGGTGAATGGGGTGCTTTGCTGTTTGATTTGCCAAATGTATTTGGAGAGTTCTATGCTCTTTTTGTGTTTCTTATGCTGGAAGGACTGTAGGTGGTTGCCGTACCTTATGCTACGGTCACAAAGGTTTGTACGAACGATAATTTCGTACGAATCTCCGTTTTTCCATTGTCTGAAAATCGTTCGTAATGGCATTTGTGACCGAGGCTTTAGCTTGAACGGGGGCTCGGTGAGTCCAATACCGAGCCCACGATCTTCCAGACTTTAACCAAGCCCAAAATGTTACTTGCATTTACATTACATGTAAACCGATCAGTGGGAGAAAAGGAAATCTGGATTTATTGATTGATCTTTAACATATGATTGACATTTTATTTTATAAATACAGTTTGAAAATTAAATCCAAAGGTGATAGGAAGCAGGTTCTTCATGTAGATGGTTCTAATAATATGACATTTCATTATTCCGCTCTAAAATTTTTGTTATGGCTTTGTGTTATTCAAACGTAGCGTAAAGAGAAGCATTATATTTTTCATATTAATTGATTATCAAATTTTTATTTAAAGAAATATATAAAACTGTGATACATGATAACTGAACGTAGTATTCTATTCATATCACAACTGAAATAAAAGCATTGATACAGTCAAACCTGCTGTAGTGACCACCTGTCTACAAAGACCACATTTTTAGTGTGTGTTTCCCTTGGGCGGTCGCTATAGACAGGTTTGACTGTAAAAATAAATCAACTATAGGGGACTGGACAGTACAACATTTATCATGTGCAAGAAAGTGAGAGACAGAGAGAGCGAGTAGTGAAGAGGGAGAGAGAGAGAGAGAGGGAGAGGGAAGAGAGAGAGGGGGAGGGGAGAGAGGGAGAGGAAGAGGGGAGAGAGAGAGGGCAAGGGAGAGGGAGAGAGGGGAAGGGGAGAGAGGGAGAGGGGGAAGGGGAGAGAGGGAGAGGGAGAGGGGAGAGAGAGAGAGGGCAAGGGAGAGGGAGAGGGAGAGGGGAGAGAGAGGGGGAGGGGAGAGAGAGAGAGGGGGAGGGGAGAGGGAGAGAGGGTGAAGGGGGAGAGAGAGAGAGAGGGGGGAGGGGAGAGAATGAGCAAGCCAGACTGATTGTGTTTGATTTCTGTCAACAGTCTGAAACAATTGCCAATTACACATGTATCTATTAAAGGCCGCCTGCACTAGTTTGGCCAGGGGGGATTAGACAGGTGGTTATCTCATCAAATCAAGAACTAGATGGAACTTCGACTGCGCGCAGTCGAAAATGATGCCTCCGTCATAGAGCAAGTTTACAAACCAAAACAGAAGAAATTTTTCAAATTCAAGTTTCATTATAATCCATTAACAGGTTCTCAGAATATCGTGATTACAAAAATCCACTCAGTTCATTGGCTCTGCAAGATGTCCTGAGTTAAATAGTAATCCATCTGTCAGTTCTAATGATAATGCGATCACAAGCTATTTTTGCATACATAATGAGCCCTGTGACCTTTGACCTCGTGACCCCAAAATCTAATCAGTTCATCGGCTCTGCAAGATACATACATGACCAAAGTTTGGCAGGAATCCATCAATCGGCTCTTGAGATAACGCGATCACGAGCTGTTTTTGCATACATAATGAGCCCTGTGACCTTTGACCTTTGACCTTGTGACCCCAAAATCTAATCAGTTCATCGGCTCTGCAAGATACATACATGACTAAAGTTTGGCAGGAATCCATCAATCGGTTCTTAAGATAACGCGATCACGAGGTTTTTTTTGCATACATAATGAGCCCTGTGACCTTTGACCTTTGACCTTGTGACCCCAAAATCTAATCAGTTCATCGGCTCTGCAAGATACATACATGACCAAAGTTTGGCAGGAATCCATCAATCGGTTCTTGAGATAACGCGATCACGAGCTGTTTTTGCATACATAATGAGCCCTGTGACCTTTGACCTTTGACCTTGTGAGCCCAAAATCTATTCAGTTCATTGGCTCTGCAAGATACATACATGACCAAAGTTTGGCAGGAATCCATCAATCGGTTCTTCAGATAACGCGATCACGAGCTGTTTTTGCATACATAATGAGCCCTGTGACCTTTGACCTTTGACCTCGTGCCCCCAAAATCTAATCAGTTCATCGGCTCTGCAAGATACATACATGACCAAAGTTTGACAGGAATCCATCAATCGGTTCTTCAGATAACGCGATCACGAGAACGGGACGTACGGACGGACGTACGGACGGGACGTACGGACGTACGGACGGACGGACGGACGGACAACCCGAAAACATAATGCCTCCGGCTACTTCGTAACGGAGGCATAAAAAGGGGATCACGGGGGACCAACAGGCACTGATTAGGCAATGTTTGCTATATAGAGGGCGCAAGTAGCTGTAAGTAGTGCAGTGGGGCTTTAACTTGACTCATTGATCAAAAGGAAGTAGGATAGAAAGATTTAAGTTGAAATGGCATCGACTGTTTGCACCGGCTTCCGACTGGCGATTCATTAAAATATATGAAAGTCTTGAATGCTTACCTGAAGAATTGTTTCAAAATTAAAAGTGAGTCCGTTCCATAGAGTAAACTCCCCACTCGATGCTCCTGTAACCAGCCTCCTTCCTTCTGGTGTCCACTACATCATAGATAAGAAAGAAATGAAATTAGATGGACATGCTTCTGTGCTGATTTATGAAATGTAGGGTGTATGTGAAGGCAATATGAAGGCTCTGACTAAGGATGGTTTGCCCCTTATCCTGACCTAAAAACCTGTTTCGTGAATTCAACGGTATATTGAAGAGGTCTAGTATCAGAATCTCACACCAAATGAAAAAAATTGAAAATGGCTTTCAATAAATAAATTTGGAATGTTTGATTCCAGATATTCATTTTCTAGACCTAAAGAAAGTATTGTGCGGAATTTAAAATTAGTTCAACCGTTGATTTGAATTTTTTTTTTAATGAAAACAGTGCTTCATTTTCATTTCTTACAAAGAAATTTTAGAACTCATGACTGTAAAATTGTACACATGACATCTGAACTGTATATTTCCAACACTTGCCAAAGTTCGCACAAGTCTGCAAAAATTGGCTTACTGCCTATAGAGATACAGTTAAGTTCTTGTCATGGGATTTTATTGTGAAAGAAACTGTGTGGAAGCAAAAGGAAAGGGCTGATCATGCAGCAGATAAGTATTGGTGTATACTGTGAGGTTTAGGAATCATCAAAATGGGAATAAAATTAGAGCAGCCTTTACTCAAATCTTTGTTATTCTGTAGGCATTGGTATCTTTCGAAAATCACTTACCACAACACAGAATATAGGGCATCGGACCTTGTTGGTTGAAGTCCGCACAAATCGAGTTGTTACTGCATTGATGGGGTTGTCCAACATCTGATGGGGTAAACTCAGCTTCAAAGAAAACAGAACAATTTTTTTTTTGGAAATTCTTTACAAAGGGTCTCACATCAGAGTATACAGATTATCAATAACGCAATTAAATGTGCGATTTGTGACTTCACCTCCAATTTTTTTTGTATTTACTGTTCTCATTGTTCAACTATTCTCCTCAAAGGAATGCCCCCCCCCCCCACCTTTTGCCAAACTGAGTTCTTTTTCAAGTTTCCAAAGCTAAGACAGCATATTTACATATTTTGTAATGCTGCTTCTCTTCATTTCTGGTCCAGCTTATTATTTCTTTCCCTTTCTTTCAACAGATACAATCTTCCTTCCTTCTGTTTTTTGCTAGTGGACTAATAATCCTCTTTTGTGTTGTTAAAGAAATAAAGGTCTACTTACATTTCCTATATATGAGTGGTCTGGTTGTATCATTCTTGCATCCTTGTAGTCCCGCTGCCAAATTCTTGTCTAAAAGATGAGGTTCAAATTTCATTAAAGGGATTGGGTATCTTTGCCTCAGATTCTAAACAAAATCCTGGATTTAGCTCATGCTGCAATCATAATTATAAACCTTCAAGTCAGTCAGGAATCCAGGACTTTTACAAGCCGATCGCCTGTCTGGTTATCAGGATATTTATGATTGGGAATCAGAATTTTAAAACCTGTTTGGAACACTACAGTCTGTTGGGGAAATGAGAGCACAGGGCCATGCATCTCAGATTTGTAAAACAGGAAACATTGTTAAACATTGCCTTTATAGGCATTTTTACAAGTCTGCGGTTATAGAAAAATATGTAATTTTCACATCTAATGCAAATTACCCAAACAGGCTTAGGTGGGTGGGCTTCATGCATGACTGCAAACACAGTGCAATGGTTAACTGAAATAAATGTTATACTCTTTGTCGCCTGCTCCTTCTATTGTTGAATTCTTTTGAGGTGGCTCTTTTCTCTGAAACTTCAACAAAAAGGCTGATAGCCACTCCACAAAGAACCAACAAAAAAATCCATTCTAAACTTCTCTTTTCTACCAGTTCTTACCTGTAGATATTTTATGACTGAAGTATTGTAATCAACCGTTCGCCGTTGCAGGTTATTCTTCATCCTCTTCTGGTCAAAGGTCGTGGCATTCGTTGGCCCATGTTCTTGATGTCTTCATAAAAATCAGTCATATAATTATTATTTTTCATTATTACTTCAGCAACAGAAATTATAAAATGAGACGCAAATATTTGTTTTCTTCGTATTAACGGTGCATATTATTTAATGTTTTGCCCAGTTATTTTTTGGGGGCTTGAATTTGAGTAAATATTCAATTATAGACAAACTTAACATAAGACTTTGTTTCATAAGAGATGTAGGGTTAGGGCTTGATCACTTAGGGCTTGTTCAGCTTGTTATATTTTCAAACCAAATATATAACATAAAAATATAACCCCTTCTGAGACTATTTCTCTCTTTGGCAGTCAAAAAAGTGTTATATTAAATGCCCTAGCAGTCAAAACTGTATATAAATGAATTAGTGTAAAAGGTAGTCTATAATTTTGTTGGTACAGTGAAATCTTGTTATAACTAGAAATGTAGATACTTGGGACCCTGGAAATGCCTTGTTATACATGTATCAAAAGCTGGGACTAGCAAAATCACCTTGTTATATCAGAGCCCCGTATTACAAAGAGTTGATATCAATCGCAACTTCAAGTATGTACATAAGAGATAGGAGACTGCAAACTTGCGATTAATTTGGGTCAATCGTAACTCTTTGTAATAAACTCTTTATGAGGTTCCACTGCATAATTATCAAGTTCATTATGAACTGAAAGAGAACCCTGATCTCACCTGTGATGGTGCGGTCTACGATGATTGCTGTAATAGTTGGGCTTGATCTGGTAGTATGGCAGTCGGGGCTGATGAAAGAACTGTCCCTGTCCCTGGTGCCCCTGATGGCCTTGATGCCTTGGCGGTCCCCCTCCTCCTCCCTCCATTGTAACCAGAGAGATCCAGATGCTAGATGTCACTGACAAGTAGGTCTAAGATGAATGCTTTGTTTGCATTCTCCTCCACCACAGGTATGAATCAATAAATCTATGTTATGAAAAAAATAATAATAATAATGACAATAAATACATGATTACATTTACAATAACATATAATAAGAAAAAAATAGTAATCATAATTCTCTATCTGTATGGTTTGGTCGGCAAAATGTCCTCTTCAGACACATCCATGCTAACTTTGTGATGACAGAAGCGCATTGTGTGTGGAAAGACTTATCTATTTTGTTTAAGTTTAGCTTTAAATGCTACCGGGGATGAGCTATTAACAATCAAAGAAGGAAGGTTGTTCCAGTCCCTAACAGTATTTACGAAGAAGGAGTCCTGGAATACCCTGGCCCTATGCCTGATCTGGAGAAACTGGTCATTCCCTATAGTAGCTCTTGGGTTACATTGAATAAATTCATCCAAATGGATGTTAATTAATCCATTCTTCATCTATAACATAGAAGTCTTTGATTCCTCCTTTGTGTCTTCTTTTGGCTAACTGGTGTGAAAAGGGCAAGTCAAAGGTGCATGTACAGTAATTGGTCATTTCCTGTTCAATATTTACCAATAATGAAGAAACGGACAACAGAATAAACAATAAAAGTGTAATTTTCCTTGCAACCTTGTCTGCTCCTGGAAGCTGTAGTAGATCTTTCAACTAAGAAGTCGAAGGACCGGCAAATGCATGTCAATTGTGGTCAATACGCATCCCATTGGGGGGGGGGGGGATGCAAACCTCAGTTCAAACTGTTATCATATGTGATCCCTTGGAGATATATTCCTTACGAGTTACGACTGCCACTATTTGTCCCTCGGGGTGCATTTCTCAAAAGTGGGAAATCTTGGAGCTACGATGAAAAAAGTGTTTAAATCACCTTTTTGATCAGGATATTTTTAAAGTTCTGAGATGCACTCTCTGGGGGAATATGGAGAAAGACCTGCTCTTTTAATTTTCATATGATTATGACACCTCATACATGTACATGTATGTTGTGCATCGCCTTCAGGAAGAATAAAGGTTTGAATCTCAATTTGGTGATAAAAACATTGACCAATTTTGCATGAGTGCGCAATGCATGTACATGGAGACTGCATGAGTGCGCAATGCATGTACATGGAGACTGCATAGGGATGCATGCAATTTCTATGCCTAGTTTGCCTACACTGTATGTGAAGTGTTTTACTTAAGCACACACATCTAAATGCGCAAACAGACACCCTACTCTTGGATTTCAGACTTTCAGTGCTGACTTGCTGCAAATGGGCATTTCCGTACATGCCCAACAGCACCATTTAGTGCCAATCGAACAGCTGTAGCTGAAGACCAAGACGAGATATATGTTTTCAAATTATTTTGGGGAGCGGGTCCGCTTCGCCGAATCGTTTAACATTTCTAAAATACTAAATCATAATGTCTAAAAATGTGCATGTAAAATGAGCTGTAAATAAACTTGTAGTCAGTAGGGGCGCTTGACCAAGAACAAGGATCGTCTTCGTAAACGCAGACAGAGACGGTTCCGCAAAGATAAGGATCGTCAGCATTTTTGCAGAAGTTTCATATTTCCAATCCGCGTGCGAGTATTAGCGATGCAGTGTATTTTGCGATGATTTTCTTGATTCATTGACATTGACTTAGGGCGCGTTCATGCTTGATTTTGAAGGTAGAATGAGCGATCTGAAACGCTCATCGTAAACGCTCATCGTGATCGCAGTTCCACGGTGTAGCTGTTCATGCTTACTTCTCTGGCTCATCCAGGCAATTCTCCTTGTGTGGCATTGTGTGACCTTCACTGTGCATGATACGTAGACCCACTAGAGGTCAGTGCGTTGAACCCATTTAAACGCGTTTACAATTGTAAACGCATCTTTTTGTGAGTTTACGATCGGCGTTCGTGATCGCCGTTTTTCGGTGATTCTACAAAAGTGAGCATGAACGCAAGCGTGTTTTAAACTAAACACGTAACAGATGCCTGATTCTGGCCGTAAAAATCAAGCATGAACGCGGCCTTAGCAGGGTGCTACAAGAATTTTTTTCACCACTTGCCCTGTCGGGCAAGTGGGTTTTCAATTTACTTGCCCAAACAATATTTCCACTTGCCCAAAACTTTATGGCGAAAAAGGACTCGAGGTTAAAGCATTTATTATCTCGTAATGATAAGTTAGTGTTTTAGATAGCAAATTAATGCACATACATGTACAGTGTAACTGTACTGAATAATAACCTAATATGTCAAAGAAAATGGTCAACAAAGGATGGTTGAAGGTTTAAAAAACGCATTTTATTGATTCTCCATAAATAATCAGATTCACATGAATCTCGGCAAGGTAGAATGGTTCAAGCAGGTTTAAGTTTTTAATAATAAATTGAAAACGAGACAAAAACATTCATCTGATTTATATGAGCAGCGAGTTTTAAATAATATGTTCACAATCATTAACAGTCATTATGAATAAATATCAAACATTTGACTTTTTGTACTTACTAGAAAATCCCTGTTGTTTATTCCATTCCGATTCGCACGTGTTCATTTCCCTAGAATAATGACGTCATATTTGGCGTGATTCAACCATAGAGATATATAAAGGTACTTAATCTCTATGGATTCAACCAATCGGCAATCAGAGAATAGCAAAGGCCTGTCGGTGCGGCCTGCAGAGCTAGAGAGAGAGAGCGCGAATAAGCTCGCAGCTGGTACGATCGCGCTAGCTGTCTCTAGCTAGCTCACGGCCGGCCGTGCGTGGAGGCGGAGCGGCATTCATGGCTTGAAGTGTCACTGTTGCATGCGCGCTGAGCTAGCTGAGCTGGCTAGCTGTCTGTGAAGTTTTTTCGAAATCGGAACGATCGCTTTTTTGCTTCTGGATTTTGACGACGGGTAAGAAGTTGACGGGTGAATGGTAGAGTTCTTGGACACTAGGAAATTACTGTAAAAGTATCACTTGCCCGAATCGGGCAAGTGATAATTTGATTTACTTGCCCGACGGCTCAATTTGGTTGCCCCGGGACGTCGGGCAAGCGGGTTTGTCGCGCCCTGCTTAGTTTGGTGGTGTGACCAAAGTTCGCGCGTGACCTGCAGAGACGCCAAGGTAAAAAAGATTGGCAATGCGTGACATTTTCATTTTTCGGCGCGCATGCGCTCGTGCGAGGGTATAACACACGTATAGGTATGGCGTTTTTTTTAAATCTAGCGCGCGCCCTGCGTGAGAGCCGTTTTCAGACCCTCCAAATGCGTGACGTCACGCCTAATGCGTGACACTTGGTAGCTCTGGACCCGAGTTTGAAAGTCGTTAAAAAAAAAACGTCAGCGAAAATGCAGACGATCCTTATTTTTTAGGACGAAATATGTTGGCGTTTACGAGGATATCCTCGCTTTTTGCGGACGATCCTCATTCTCGGACCAGCGCCCTAGTGCCAGTGTTGCTTATTTGCCGCTTATTTCATGAGAAGGCCAACTAGATCTAGTCTACTTATATTCAACCTGAATAGTTACATCTACGGCCACAGCTAAGGCCTAGATCTACAGCATGTACAGGCCAGGGCCAGGGGCATGGCAGGCAGCGTGTTGTGCACGGATGATGTCGGGGTCAGCAGCCAGCAGCAGCTAGCAGCTGCGTTTACGCCGCGCCGTGCATTGGCATTGTACATACAGAAGCCTAGTCTAGGCTACATGTAAATTTGCATTGAACACAACTTGCTTGCCGAAGCAAAATATATAATCCAGACAACTTAAATAGCGGGCCATACAGAAGCAACATTCACAGCAAACGATAATAGAGATGTATACTTTCATCAGGATTTAGTATAATTTTTAACCATACTTTAAAATGATCGGAAAATGGTTTAATGTTTATTTTACCTCGCTCGAGCTTCGTCAAATTTATCAATAATACATATCGGAAGTGCATATCCCTAGTTTGGCAAGTTGGAATTGTGGGTAACTTAGAATAATATATTTTTATTTTAGGGTGAACAAAATATAAAGCTTTGGCCAATTTTTTTTTACAGTGTAAAACTGGTAAAAGTTATGCTTCAGAACACATTTTACATGGTTGAAACTAATCATATTGTATGTTTCCATTTATCAAACACTAGAAAGCAAGTTGAGATTATCAAAACAAATTATTTTTTAATGAGACTTTTGTCTCATGCATTACATCCCTATGCACCAAATGGTACTTTCCATAATCTCGCGGACGCTTGAATCCGGTCACTCTTTTTAAAAAAATGCCTCTTAGAATTGCAGTTGTGTGCTCAAGTAATCAGAATAGAAGTATGGAGGCCCATGCCATACTAAGGTTTGATTTATGCATGCAATTTTTTATGTTTTGATAACTTGAAGCTCAAAAAGGGGCTAGACTGAATTATGTGTTTAGTTTATGCTTGTGTGGTCCCACATAATCATATTTACGTTGTCCGGTTGTTGAGAACACGTTGTTGTTGTTGTTGTACATGATGTTTTCACACATAGCAGCATACTTTTTGTGTATTAAAAACTGTTTAGACGACCTCTATTGATTCTCAACATTTCAAACACCAACTCAACTGAGTTCACTATAAATCGGTAGATCTACTTTTAATCACAATTGATGACACCTAGATCTACAAATAGTCTAACTTTTTTGTTACAATTACAATGTCAATGACTAGCAGTAAAATACAATCTTTTCAACTTTAATACCGACGCGATGTCAGAAAAGTCATTGAAACTTGTCGATCAGCCACTTCGTATTCATTGTGTGAATTATTGTTTGTCGCTGTGTATGCACGTGAGTGCTCAAAATCTTCTTGTAAAATCATATACACAAAGTCCAGACACGACGGAGGAGAATCGGCTGCAGTTCTTCAGTTTTTCTACAGTGTACATGAATGAGGATCCTAAGTGAGGATCGTCTGCATTTTCGCAGAGGTTTTTTTTCTTCGGAGCTCTGCGATTGTAGGGTTCCCAATCCGCTCACTGGCAATGCAAAAAGCGTAATAAAATACCCCCTGTTCACCGTCTACTTTTACAGTGTGTCCGTCTTTCCAAGGATTTATTGTTCATATCGTGAAAGTCTCCTTGCAAAGTAAGTGTGAAATGCATCAAGGAGCATCATCGTGGAATCCATTTTTTGCATCACCAACGCGCTCATCGAAAATAAGAATACGATACTTATTTTTTTAGGAGGCGTCTGTCCACGTTTACAAAGATGATCCTCGTTTATGCGGACGATCCTTATTCTCGGACCAGCGCCCCTGCTGGTTAATGTTATATAATGACATGTTATTGTTAACATGGCACATAGAACTTTACACATTGAGCGCTGTACAGTGAGATAAAAACTATGAGTGGCAAAGGATCTCAAACCATTCAAGCAGTCCAGAATTTAAAATAAATTTTGGGAACGATCATTAGATCATTTATAGAGAAAGATACTTCGTCATTGCAATCTAATAACTTCTACCAGACTTGATCTTTAAAAGCAGGTTCATTTTGCAGGCCTGATAATTACCTAATTTAAATCGGTTTCCTTATTTATTTATTAATTTTTCCTGATTTTTTTTCCTGATTTTAGCCTGATTTTCCAGATTTTCCCTTATTTTCTCTATTTTCCCTTTCCCCCCTATTTCTTCCCAATTTGCTTACTCAAATGGGGGGGGGGGGGGGATGTTAGATTTTGTTTCCCCTGAATCCTTCTAGTGCTCACTATCACCCCTGATTTTGTGAAATGTCAATATGTGAAGTCGCTGAAGTGGCTGTATTTGTTTCTGGTGGTCTTGATTTCATTTTCACCTGTTTCTACTTACTGTGCAGCAAGAAAGGCTTCAATGTGAAGTCCTTTGGAACTGGTGCGACGGTAAAGCTGCCTGGCCCAGCACAAGACAAGCCCAACATCTACGACTTCAAGACCACCTATGAAGAGATGTACCAGGACCTGAAACGCAAGGACCGTGATTTGTATCCTTTTATTAAATTTTGATATCTACCTCTTTTGATGAAGTGTAGTGACGGGGCGGATAATTAGACAACTGGGCCTAGAATGTTAACTACGGAATACTATAAGCTACTAATACTATAATAAAGTCTAGATCCTACCATAAGCTGTAGAACTGACTGGTACTGTCTCAAAGTCTCGATGAAGCACCGATGTGTGGAGCTCCACGAAGCTACACGTGCATTTGTATCTCTCAACAGGCAAGAGATACACTAATTTACCAAATATATCAATTAGTAGGCGGTATCCCGTCAACATTTTTATCATCATGTATTATTCAAAACATATTCTTTCACATGATTGGTAATAAGAGCTTCCATTTCATTTTTTGAAATTTGGGGCATTTCCAATACTGGTCTTTACCTTTAATCACTATTTAATCCCATTGATAATTGTATTCTTAACCTTCGTTAACAGTTGAATACCCTTAACTTATATGAAATCAGATATACACAGAATGGTATTCTTCATATGCTAGACAGGAACAGAAGAATAAAGTCAAAGCCGGAGAGGTTTCAGAATTCCAAGGATAAATTTGATGTCGTTCTGACTGCAGAAGAGAGAGTTTATGATCAAGTTTTGGAGGGTATGTAATGCATGTAGTTAAAGGGAGTAGGTCGTATATTTCTATGGTATTTCCTAAAAAAAACTACCGGTAGACTATTTTGTTCTATTTTCTTATGAAAATATAGATTTAAAAACAAATTATTTTTAGGCTATTAAAGATAAAGAATTCAGAAAAAAAGATAGATAAAAATGTATTCAGAGTTACGTAGTCAAAAAACATATTTTCTGTGCTGTTCTTTCACTATTTTTTGACTATTTTTATACTGCTTTATTTTTTACTAACTAGGGAATGCATGGCAGTAGCCCTGACACAAGATATCCAACTTTTCCTCCTGCCTTATCTGCATTGTTTCAACTATATTTGACCTTTGACCTACTGAGGAGGAAGAAACTCGGATCCTAGTCCGTATAATCAACATTCACATTCAGAAATCCACTGAGTTGTTTACACCCATTCTATTAAGATATGTTTAAAAATTGAATTGTAGCATTCACAGAGGGAATCTTACTTCTCCCCCTCTATTTTTGTACCTGTTTCAATTGCCATCTGACCTTTGACCTTTTTACAGATTTTGAGAGCAAAGAGGAAGAGACCCAGATCCCAGTTCATATCATTAACATTGATATTCAAGATAACCATGAAGAGGCAACGATAGGTGCATTCAGGATGAGCAACTTGTGCATAAAGGTAAGGTCTTTGGGACCAATCACTCCAAGGGGGTGTTTCACAAAGACTAAGATTGACTTTAAGTCGGACTTAAGTATGGCAGGCCGTTCATGCCACTGGTTGCTCTCATCATTGGTCTCTCAAATATGATCTTGAGATATTATTTTTTCCTTCAATCATGAACTATCAAATCAGATAAATCATGTGGATTTGTGACCACAATTTGTATGTCCCTTGAGAAACCAATGCCAGGAATGGTTAGAGGAACTAGTGGCATGAAAGGCCTGCCATACTTAAGTTCAACTGAAAGTCGATCTTAGTCTTTGTGAAACACTCCCCAAACAAATATTGTTCTCTGTATGTATAGGACAAATTTGGGGTTCAGGTTTTATATGTGTATATTATACAAATATTGAATGCTTTGAGGAGGATGGTTTTAACTATTGCCCAATGTGATCTCCAAACTGTACTGTGCCTCGAGACGAAGTTGAGGGGCACAATGCAGTCTCGAGATCACAGAGTCCTGAGCTATAGCTTTAACTGTGACCTGAAATAAGTAGTCAATATTTGTTTGAAATGGAGAAGTCCACCCTGATAATTTGCTGGCATTTATAAAAGCAGAAATACACAAGAGAAACAATTTAGTGAAAATTTGAGCAATATCCGATTAAAAATAGGAAAGTTATGAATTCCGGAAGTTGTCATTGGTGAAATACAAATTGGCAACACTGTAATGTATCTGGTGATTTCCTCTCCAATTTGCTCTGTACAGGAAATTTCATGAATTTCATGTTCTTAGTTATCGATGACGGAATAGATTTGTTTCATTAAGGAGTTGTATAAAAGCGTAATTGCAAGAATTATATTTAGGTGCATGTATTAATAGAAATTTTCTTTAGGGCAACTTTAGGGCAAAAATAGAAATTTGTGAATTATTTTAGTACAGATTAAATGGAATGGAACCTCGCAAGATACATCTCAGAGATGTCAATTTGTATGATTGATCGCAACTTTTGGATTTTGATCAAACTTCCACGACCTGTTCCTCTCATTTTCCGGCTTCTATTAAGACCATACCGGTTCTTAATATCAAGATGGACTTCCCCCTTCATATCACGCATCTTCTGTGTCAATTCTCAAAATGTCAAAATGTTTTCATTTGTAGAGTGAACTAGAGTCCCAGGGAAATTTAACATTCTGAGTATATCACCGTGTGTATACATTAGGCCTAAAAAAAAAAGAGGTAGTATTGCCCTTTTGGTGCCAAAACATGGGTCGGTCGGTTGTTTAATTTTTTTGTTGAATTTTTTTAAATTTTTTAAACAAATTTGAAAAAGCCGACGATAGATTTCAAGATTTTTGGGTCGGTCGCAAAGGGCAATACATCTTTTTTTTATGGGCCTTATTGACTTCATGCGTAACCAACTGGAAATGTGTAATTTTGCAAAGCAATTGTGTTGCCCAAAGCATTCCTTCTGTCAATTGGTTCCTATCGTTTTGTGTAAAATTGCACTCGTGGCAAACAAGCAACAGTGCAGAGAGGCGAAGAAAGCAACTCAAGTGTTGCTTTCAAAGTCTAAAGTCTAACATCTTTTACCACTGTGTTCTGTTTTATTCTCATTTTTAATAGCTTGAGGCGCTTCGAGATCTTGACAAGGAAATTGATGAACTAATCCAATTGTTTGAAGAGGAGCTTAACATCAGTGTGCTTCATACCTTGTGTTTTTACTGATGTTGGTCGTCCTGGGTCTTCCCTCAAAGGCCATTCTTCAAAAGACTAAAAGCATTTCTGTAAGGTACAGGAGCAGACTGACCTTAGCAGAAAGAAGGCACTGGTAAAAATGCCTGTTTTTTATATAACGCTTTTCCAAGACAGTGCTAAATAAAAACATGTGAAAGAGTATTTTTCCGCTGGTTCAGTGGATTCAGTTACAATTCTGCACTTGTAGTGCACATTCTCCACTCCACATGGGGGCAGTCCAGCCCGGCGGTCATTGTGAAGGTGGACGTGCCCTACTACAGCCAAAGTGGTATTGGTACCCCCACCAGGTACATGTACTCATTGAACATGTGAATGGAGAGAAGCAAAGTGAATACAGTCAAACCTGTTAATTAAGGCTGCCCAAGGAAACAAAAAAGTGGCCTTTACAAAGAGGTTCTTCAACACACATTTCCTTTTTGAGCGAGGCAGTCTGGTGGACCTCTATATACAGGTGGCTTTTGTAGAGAGGTGGCTGCTTAGGCAGGTTGAACGATTTGAATGGAAAATCTGTGCAGTGAATTGGGAGACATCACCTTACAACATGTAGCACTGGATCCTAGTCAACTTACTCAGAAAAGCAGGACAGTTTAATTAAAATTTGTATGAAATCAGGGAAATAAGAAAAACAGAATGGAGAAAGTTTGAAATAAATCGGACCAGTGATAATGGAACTATGGATGCTTTGAATATTAGATCACGAAGTCTATGCGAATGAACAGTGCCTCTCCATGCTGTGTGTAGTTGGTTCTGACTGGTCGCTGTTGGCAAACTCACCATAGCAGGGCAATCTGTGCAGTGAATGTATGAATACTGCCACACTGCCATTTGTAACTCATTCACACCCGAAAGACCTGGGGAGTGTTTCACAAAGAATAAGATCAACTTTCAGTTGGACTTAACTATGGCAAGCCATTCAACATGCCACTGGTTGCTCTCACTATTGATCTCCCAATTATGATCTTTAGATAATATCTTTTCCTTCATAAATAAACTATCAAAAAAGGTAAGTTCTGTAGATTTGTGACCACGATATATACGTCCCTTGAGAGACCAATGCCAGTAAATGGTAAATGCTCCATTGCCATTTACTGATGGTAAATTTGTCATCAATGCTATACTCCTAAAGATATAGAAATGTAAGAAAATTTCAGAATTGATTTGAAATCATATCTAATGAGCATTTTGTTGGAAAATTTGAACCCGGCGCACGAGACGTGCAATTATGCGTAAGTGATATGGTCAATTTTTTAGGGCTTCAATATTACACCATATCGTAGACACTGATAACACGTAGGGCCATGCACCTCAGATTTGTAAAACTGGAAACATTGTTAAACAATGCCTTTAAATCATGAAAAAGAAAAGCAATTGTTAGCAGTAACATTTTGGGGGAAAATATTTGTATTGAATCATGGGATTTTCTGGAGTAAAATCAGTAATTACATGAAAATGTTTGTGTTTTTTTAGTTTTTTTCTTCTTTTTTCTTGTCCTGATTTTCAAATGCAATGTTGTGTGTAGAATGGAACAGCTCAACTTTACCAGGATTTCAATAATATACTATGTTGTAAGTCAAATAACCCAAATAAGGCAATGACATTTGTTTTAAGTGTCCATCAGGGCAGTATAGTAAACTACTGTCAAAAAGTAGCAGGTGTCTCTATCCATGTATGTCTATACATTTACTTTGTAATAAATCAAGTCAAAAAGTCATTTGAGTCAGTTGATATCAGCTTTTATTTCCTTACTCCAACCTGTATAAGTTCTCCAAGTTGTGTATCTTGGACATCAAGGTACATGCAGTGATAGTGTATAAAAACCTTTGTACAAACAAAATGTAGAAATACATGTATATGTTGCTAAGGAAAGTGAAGACTAGGGAAGCAATAGACAGAGGAAGTTGGGGAGAGAGAGGGGGGTTAATAGACAGAGAGAAAGTGTGAGAAAGAATGAGCGAGAGAGAAAGAGACACACAGGGAGTGAGTGGTGGGGAGGGGGTAATTGTGAAGTCTGGGAGAGCGATAAACAGAGGTATTAGATAGAGAGGAGAGGAGAGGATAATATATATAGAGAGACGGGGGGGGGGGGGGATATAGTAGAGTGAGAGAGTAATAGTCAGACAGAGAGGGGGGAGATGATAGAGAGTGATAAACTGAGGAAGTTGGAAAGAGAGAGAGAAGGTGGGAGGGAGGGAGATTAAGAGTACATATATTACAAAATGATAGACGGAATATCAGAGCAAGCTAATTTCTTTAAATTTGAATTAAGCAACGTATGCATGACAATACACGAAAATTAATATTGAATTGTATGATCATAACATGGAAACTTCAGATAAAATGCTTGAAATGTTTTCAAATAGATACATGTTCCTTATACATGGTCTTATTTCACCGTAAATTCATAATTGATAGCAAGGTCAGATAATATCAGTGAATATATTTTCTTGAATATATGAAGAAGATTTCTTTTCTTCCAGGCAAATCAACGCAGTGATCACCCATTCTATCCTCGAATCGATAATCACAAAAATGCTACACACAAAACAGAGTGTTCTCCTTTTTGTCATAGATGGCGCCATTGCAATGTGCAAAAACTACAAGGAAACTTTGGGTAGAGTCTTATAGCACCAATGGTCGTACATGGAGGTTAATTTTTTAAGAAGTATGATAAGCAAATGTGGAAATGATCACTATTACCCTGGGAGGGGGGGGGGGGGGACTCATGCAAAAAGAAATGACAAAGAAGAAAACTTTCTTCATTTTCGTTACTTTAACACATAATATCCGGCGGAGACGATTGCTCCGAGCTATATTTATTTATATATCGTTAGTGTTAAGATTTATGATCGGATCATATGGCATATATAGGGTTAGTGTTGGGCCACTGTTAAAGTTACACAATTAGTCAGCGTAGGGAACCGCATTATTAATTAATTACCATACTCTGAGGGGAAATTTAATATTCTCTTAGTAAGATGTAAATATAGTCTACGTACGTTGCTACACATTTTTATCAAATATCGTTTTGATAATACCTTAAATTTATGATAATATGTTATGGAAATATTAAGTTTCGTTATTATATGTACATATATTATGTAAAAAACATTTTGACATAAATTATACCTTACATTTATATGTTCTTTGTTATTCAGTTATATTATATTTGGAAAAATCCAGAAATAAAATCAAATAAAATATTTATTTTTTTAAATCAAATAACTGGTTGATTGATGCCTTTCAAACCAAATGTTGCATAAGTAGAAACAGGAGATGTACGCAACAAACAAATGTACATATTTCGGATTCGATGAAATCATTTTGCGTAGACGAAATAGTAGGATCCGTTCCAAGTGTATTTGTTCGCCTGCCAGGACCCCATGTGCGTCATGGCACCATTTGACGAAGACCTTGGACCAAAGTAGACAGACTCGATCAGGACCTGGTCCGACGCCTCATTGGGTCTTGGAACTTCACCCCATCCACATTTGTGTGATGTGCCGCGGATGTTAAGACACGTTATCCGATTACCTTAGAAATACAAACAAACAACAACAAAAATAAATTCAAAAAATAAACCACAGACCAAAACAAAACTTATTTTGATTAATACTCGCATTTTCTATTTTGTTTCTTTCTTTTGTTGTCATAATTTGTAGTGCGATATGGCCTAAAATAGGTGGAAACTCTTAAAATCATAGTAAAATTATTAACAAGGAT